>PVIU01014882.1:0-50250 GCA_004026605.1 Ondatra zibethicus | reverse complement strand
TAAGAGAATTGGTGTTCTTGGTTGGTCTTGGGTGATAAGTGTGATAGTGTGCCGTTTTCAATAGCATAGGAATAAAAGAGCCCTGTATGTGTAAGAGAAGGCAGAATGAGAAAGATGACCATCAAGTTGAATAATTTAAGTAGAAAAAGTCTTGGTGAAATAGTGTATCTTTGAGATACATTTAAAGGCTTGAATTTCATCTACTTTTACTTTAAAGCACAAAGAAGAATGGACCTGTGCTCATGGTCTGTCCTCATTCCAGCATCCCACCCTTCTGGTCTACAGTGGGAATGCAGAACCATTCCCTGCAGGACAGGGGCATGTCTCCATTAGTAGCTGCTTATCTGGCTTCTGTGATGCCCTGGGGTTGATGTGAATGTAGAACCATTCCCTGCAGGACAGGGGCATGCCTTCATTGGTAGCTGCTTCTCTGGCTTCTGTGATGCCCTGGGTTGATGTGAATATAGAACCATTCCCTGCTGGATGGCAGTGTGTCTCAGGTGATGGCTGCTCATCTGGCTTGTGTGATGCCCTGAGGTTCCTCCCCAGAACCACACAAAGCTGAGCCTTGTGCATGCCGATACTCCTGGCACACTGGAGGCAGGGGCGAGAGGATCAGGAGGTCAAGGCCATCCTGTGCCACATAGGACCCTGGCCCCAAATCAAAATAGTAGCAAAAGTAAAGCCCACTCTGTGTCAGATCATCCATTTGTTTGTTAGTCCCTCTTTCTCCTTGTCTACCCTGGGCTCACAGGGCTGATAGAGTATTTGGGATTTAAGCTTAAGGAGATTCCACTCAGCTACCAGCCTGCAGCCCATAGACCCAAGAGAAAGGTCATTGACGAGGTCATGGCCTTGTACTTAAATCCCATTCTGTGACTATCACTGCTTGAAACATTACTATTCAATGTTAGTGCCTCTCTACACCTCAGCTACTAAATAGACTTGATATTATACAGAGCCGCATATGGAAACTTGCACAAAATCTCTAGCAGGAAAGCTGCCCAGAGCATCCGTATCTTGAGGAAGCTTCTCAGATGTCCAATCACCAGCTTGTTTGCTGCCGTGCCTATATGGGACCACCACACCAGAATCTTCTCATCAAGACATGTTCAAAGACAGGAATAGGTGCCATCATGGCTGGCCTAAAATGTATCCAGCACTGCAGGTTGTGTTGTGGGCTTCTCACTTTCGGCTCAGTTCTTCCTCTCCACTGAGAATACCCTCCCCTCCACGACATGGGCATCCCTGATCTCCAGAAGGCTTCATTGAGAGTTGACGATATCCAGTGTTAGGGATGTGCCTCACCCCATGCGATATTAGCGTGCAGCCCAGCCTGTATTAACCAGAAACTTACATTAAGTCTGCAGTTGGGCAAACAACTCACAGAAAGCCTAATTTATACTAGCGTGGAGCATTCCATGTGATTTATTGAATACCGCACTCAAAGTGAGAAGCAGAATAGTTGTATAAGTGTACTTCTATGTCACCATAAAGTCAAAACATCGTAAGTCACACGCTAGCGAGCTGGGGACAGTCTGTGTACTTTAACTTTCAGGAGGAAATAGTGCAGACTTTGCCTGTTGCAAGATGTGATGAGGCTAAGCCTCCCCATGTAACCTATTTGAGAGTCAAGTCTGTCAGTCTGTCACCCAGCAAACCACTCGTGAGAGCCAAGCCTACTCACATTGTAGGACTGCCTTGAACTCATTATGTAGTGAAGGGTGGTCTTCAACCTGGATCTTCCTGCCTGTACCAGACCTGGGAATCTGAGGTGCACTTTCTTCCTATATAGTGTTTATGGAAGAGGCAGACATCAATCCTGTGCAGTTTAAGTGCAACTTGATAAATTCCATATCATTAGGTAGGAGGAGTAGACAGGGGGCATCATACTCCTGCTGAGAAGGTCTCCTGACTGTAATATTACAGTACTCCAGTTGAAAAGAATGAGACATATACATATATATTTTAATATATTCCAGTGTCATATACATTTATTATTTATATTTGTCACATATATCATATATTATACAACATTATATTCTCCTATATTTTTAAATTTAATATATATAGAATAGATATTTAATTATATTTATTTTTATAATTATACTTAAATGATATATTAATATGTGTTTATTATATATAAGACACTCATTTATTTATTTTTGTTTTTTAAAGGCAGGGTTTCTTTGTGTAGCTCTGGCTGTACTAGAAATCGCTCCATAGACCAGGCTGGCCTCAAACCAAAGATGCACCTGCCTCTGTCTCCCACAAGTCTCAGGTTTAAAGGTGTTTATCATAACACCCACCAGGCATTTATTTTTCCTTTTTTTAGTTGTTGGGTTTCCTATTTTTCTTTAGCATAATATTTTCATTGATTGTTTTGGAATTTCACATCATGCACCCCAATCACACTCACTTCCAAGTCCTCCCAGTTCCACCCTCACCCTTGTGACTCCCTCCCCCCACAACAAAAGGAGGAGAAAAATAAAAAAAAAAACCAAACAAATAAGAAGGTCTAATTTGTGTTGCCTATATACTCACTGGAGCATGGTCAAATGCCCAGTAGCCAGGAAATATATGCTTAAAAAAAGCAATACTTAGTGATGAGCAGAACCCTGTGTGCCTTATCATCTCCTTGTCACTGGGAATAGATAGAATTTAACATTTTGCCTATACTTCAATAATTAGCGCCTCAGTGAGCAAATGACTTTGACGTGAAGCCACGTTGGTCAAGTGGGAACATGGGTGCCCCATGTTTCCTGAAGAGAATCTAGTGCTACAGAGAATGAACTGAGCGGCACCCCACATCCCACTGGTACTCCCCACTGAGCCCGCATGAGGGATCTCAACCTCACTCTGAAGACTTCAGGAATTCCATGTTTTGTGTGGATTGCACCATGGATGTTCATCTCAGGAGAGATAATTGCTGCCTGATTGTATTCCTTTAGAAAGGTGAAGAACATTCTGAAGTAACTGAGGGTGCACAGAAGGTCTGCCTCCTCAACACAGCCTGGGAGGAGAGCTGAACTTGGCAATTGTTCAGTTGTACAAGGAATAAGTATAGACTGATACTTGTGTTTTTCATTTGAAGGGGTCCATGAGTTGCCAGTGTTAGGGAGGAGTCTACATGACTAGTTCAACATGGTCTTCAGGGGCTTCTTCTTTCCCATGGGGAACACTGGACAGAAGTCTGTAAGATTTGCATTTCCATGTGTTCTGTCACAAATGGTCACAAACGCAGTGGCTGAATTGATACCTAGACACTAGGTCCCTGCTGTGCACAACAGGGGCCACTCTGCTCCAGTCCTTTCTATTCAGGGTATCTCCTTGCAGCAAGCAAAGTCTGTACTATTGCCTTACATTACATTACCAAAACAACAACAAAACAAAATGCAAACTTTTTTCTTTTTGACTCTGTTACTGGAGAATTGGAGATGGTTGCTGTTTGCATAGGGCAAGATAAGCAATAGCTTGTAATCTCTATGTAAACATCATCTGGTTCAAGGGTTTAAACTATGAGAACTTTAAGCAAACTTAAAGTTAAGGGTTAAGGTATGTTACCTTTCAAAGCCCTAGGCCTTATGGATTTACAGCTGGAAGATGGGGGAGTTTAAGCAACTGCCCAGGTAGTTAGTCCGTGTCAAAGTGAGAGGGAGCCAGACGAATCTCACTTCTGACACCAACTGTGACTGTAGGAGTTTCCACAACCGTTCTCAGGTTTGACAACTTCCTAAGATTCACAGGGCTCACAGGAACCTCTTAGACTCACAGTTGACTACAGAGGAGGGATGTAGACCAGAAGCAGCCAAGAGAAGACATAAGGCAGAGTCTAGGGAAGCAATAAGCATAGGAGTTCCCTTACAGGAGATGTGTTTTTGACACTAACGTGTGACAATCTGAACAGAGCATTCTCAACAAAGAGAAACTCATACCAGCCTTTAGTGCCCAGAGTTTGAACTGAGATTTGATCATATACTGTCCACGGGGCTGGCCTTTAGTCTCCAGTTCATCCTGGAGGGTGGCGTTGAGCGAATAGCTCTCGAGTCCAGTCTTTAATGGATGTAGAGCTATTGTTACATGGACCAAAGCCTCCAACACAAATCATGTTGGTAGAGTGTAGGCTAGACAGAGCCCTAATCAACCAAACATAGCCCTATACTGTTCAAGGTTGCAGGGCATCGCCTCCTAACACTGAAGGAGGAAACCATCAAGTAACATCAGCCTTAGATGCATGCTGTACATGCTTAATCACCCCTGCCTTTCGACAAGAATATTGGAAAGATACTGTATTTTTCAGATAGCTGCATTTGTCAGGGCAAAGTAATTTATCTAGCATGAGCCCCAACTCTAAAGGGCTTAATACCAAATGGTTACCTGAACTGTATCCTCAAAAACCAAAAGATGATAGCTCTTCTGGGCCAGGGGTCAGGTTAGACCAGCTCTTGGCACATACGGACAAGCTTCCTTTTTCAGTGGATGGTGGTAAAAACAGAGATCTACAATTTGCCCAAGTGCAGAGAGAAGATGTCTGTGGAGTCCTCTGCTACAGTGACTCCCCCAAGGCTCAGAGAACATTGTGAAGGAAAGATAGTGTGGTAAGATTGTGGAGCTGGAGGGCAGGGGAGAAGGTGTCTTCTGGATACAACAGGGCTGCTGCAATCAGAAACTCACAGAAGCCATGGTTGCCTGTGTAAGACTCACAGAAGATTCAGTCAGTCAACATTCTTCCTGGTTGAAGGAGGGGTTCATGGAGCCCCACCACTAATTTAGGAGTTATTGACATTTGATGACCATTGGGAAAGAGAGGGTTAGGAGTGTGTCCCATGGAATGTCAATCATTGTATTAGTCAGGGTTCTGTAGATAAACAGAATTGCTAGAATAAATCTGTCTGTCTATCTATCTGTCTATCTATCTATCTATCTATCTATCTATCTATCCATCAGCTATGGGATTTCTTAGATTGACTTACAGCTTGTGGTCCAACTATTCCAACAATGGCTGTCTTCTTATGGAAACTCCAGGAATCCAGTAGTTGTTCAGCCCACCAGGCTGGATGTCTCAGCTGCTCTTCAGTGTATACCAGAACCAAAAGGAGCGGTGGCCTCTAATGCCAGTGAAGGAATGGACTTGCCAGCAAGAGTGAGGGCAAGCTGACAAAGAGCTAGTGCTCCCTCCCTCCATGTCCTTTATGTAGGTTGTCTCCAGAAGGTGTGGCCCAGATTAAAGCTGAATCTTCCCACCTCAAATGACCTAGGTTTAGGGTGGGTTTTCCCACCTTAAATGACCCAAGGAAGAAAAATCCCTTGCCGATGTACTCAGTTGTTTGGGTTTTAGTTAATTCCAGATGTAGTCTAGTTGAGAACCAAGAATAGCCATCACAACCATGCCCAATAGATGGTTCCATATTCATGCATATTTGGGTAGTACTAATTTTGGACCCAATATAGAATAGCATAAGAGGGGTTGACATTTGGTGGGGGACATTGAGGAAATTGTGGGAGGAGTTGAAGATGTGTGTGTTGGGGGTGATGTGACCCAAACACTGTGTACATGCCTGAAATTATTAAAGAATAACTAATAATAAACACCAAAGACTATACTACAAGTAGAATGATTTAGATTTAGAAGTCATTATAGGAATTAAGTGTTTGCAGTAAAGTTGTCGTCCAATGGTGATGTATGCTGTTTTAATAAGGAAGATTACAGGGGAAGAATGCTTATTTCATTGGTCAGTATCTTCCAGTAGAGTTCAGTCAGCATGGGTCAGTGTGTTCGAGCATATTGATGGGCTGTGTGTATGTTCCAGGTGCTGTGCTGGCTGCTCTTGACCCAAAGATGATAACGAGGAGGATGTTCCTGCCCACAAGGAGTTAGCAAGCCGATAAGGGTACGTACCACACTGCCTTAATGACTGTGGCTGTCATGCAAGGGTTAAGCAGAACAAAAACCTTATCTGCACATATGAAATACTTTGGTCAAGTACTTTGCCAGCAGTTGGAAGAATGGGATTTTGAACTGATGTTGTCAAAGTTAAAGAAAGGCGAATCATTGCTGGATTGACATTTACTTAATTGCATTAAATGATTAAACACGGGATCAACTTTTTTACTAACTTTTATAACAGTAGAGTTATTTTTGAAAACCTACATTTGTATATAGAGTCATAATACACACACACACACACACACACACACACACACACATACACACACACACCATTATAGTTGAAGAGTCCTTACACCTATGTGTAAAGGAAGGCAGGATAGAGATGTCACCCAGCATAGTCCTTCATGCATTGATGATCCTGCTTCTTATTATCTCAGGGAACAATATCTGTTTATTTTTCAATTTTTTTGATGAAAGTATATGCCTTATGGTAGTAAAATTATAATAGTTTGTTGCAGTGTATGTTACTGTCAACCTTACAGTATACAATAGGGTGAATAACTAAATCCAATAAAAGCAGCTAAGAAAAAGTATATATATACATATATATTGTATAGTTTAAAATAGGAGATCAGAATCAGAAGATAAAATGAATAATTTACATTGGAAATGTGTAGTAGCTCACAATACAACTTCAGAAATAGTCTGTGTGGATATAGTTAATAAGCATGAACACACTGTCTGGGTTAGGCCTTACAAGCACTGAGAGCGGTTATTACTTAAATGTGTGAGCAATGCAGGAAGAAACATGTCTTTTTCCTTGGTGTGATGATTTTAATTTTTAAAAGCATTTAATTGTGCAGGCCGCATCCATCATCCTTGCCTAGATAAATGTTGTGGCAATTTTTTGAATGAACCTCTCAGCTCCCTCAAGAAATTATGGCTATACCATAAATTCGCAAATGAAAGGCCATTTGTCAGCGTTATAAATCTGAGTCGAGCCTGTGCTGATGTCCACGTAAACTCAGAGTGGTTCAGGGTCTGTTGACTGTTGTGAATACTCAGAGCTTCAGAAGAATATGGATAGCGTCATTCTCGCATGGTGCAACGCATTGCGTTGCACGGGGGAGACAGCAACATGCAATATTTCTGGAATATTGTGGCATTTCTTTGAGTTACTGCTGCCCACACAAAATAAATCAGCCTTAATGATAGATATTCCAAGGGTGTTTATGAATCTATTCACTTAATCTAAAATACTTTCTCTTGGCATTTATAGATCCAGTTCAAAGCAAGGGGCAAGCTTTCTAAACCTCAGCAGTTACTTTTAGGTACCTCATAATTGTGCCAGCCAAGTCCAGTCAGAATTGAAATTGGAAAGCATGGGTATGATTCCTACAGATACTGATTTAGCAAAAACGTGTGTGTGTGTGTGTGTGTGTGTGTGTGTGTGTGTGAACAAATTCTCACCCTGCGCCACTCCTCCTGAAACACAGGTCATGTTTCTTATTGATTATCTCAGGGAACATTATCTGCTTATATTTTAATTTTTTTCAATGAAAGTGTATGTTTACTTGGTCTTATATTGGAATCCTTCTTTGACATGTTTGTCCCTCTTCCAAACTCCTTGCCTTTCTTTTTTGTCACCTGATAAATATTCCTGCATTGTGTATACTTTGATAGAAAAAACTGGAAAACTGACAAAATTCCTCTGTGGTGATATAAGAAGCGGTAGATAGTGTGTTGTTTCGGCAACATGGACTGGGTTGGGGTGGGTGGATGGGAAAAGGTGAAAGATTGCTGGCTGCCATTAAACAGGAGTCAGCTATGCACTCATTTGGGAGATTGAGTGTGGGAACACTTACACACACGCTGCTTGTTAACATAAGCAAAATATAAGGTGCCAAGCTAAATTCCGGAATCAACTATATAACCGACTCTGTTCCTATCCATCTCTTAGCCACCATGCCTAGCATGTGTGATCAGTTGCTGTCATCTTTGGTAGCAAGATGGTGGCTGTTGGTGGAGACCACTTGTTCATTTCCCGGCTGCACAGACTCCCAAAATAATCACACAGAAATCTGTATCAACTGCAATACTGTCTGACCAATAGCTTAAGCGTATTTCTGGCTAACTCTTATCCTAAACTAACCATCTCCATTAATCTGTGCATCGCCACCTGGCTGTGGCTTACCAGATAAAGTTCTGTCCCTGGCGTCTGTCTTTGGCAGAGCTACATGGCGTCTCCCTGACTCTGCCTACTCTGTCTCTATATATCTTTTCCAACCTGGCTATATTCTGTTAAGCCATTGGCCAAAAAGCAGCTTCTCTGTTCATTAACCAATAAAAACAACACATATAGAGAAGGACTTTCCACACCAGGTGGCTGTCCAGTTTCCTCAGTGATATCATCCATCAAACTATAAAGTCTCTTTACCAGAAACCATGTAGACAGACATCTCCCTGGGCGGCGGTGGCAGCAGCAACAGCTTTGCCTTGTCTGCTGGCGAGGCTTCGGCACTAGACCTCAGGCAAAGGGTTCCTTGAAAAAAGACTTCACAGATGCTAAATAGTAAACATGAAGTTTTACTTCCCATGTGGCTGGGAATGGTTCAATTGGTAAAGTGCTTGCCGAGCAAGTACGGGGACCAGTCTGCGTTCCCGGGGACCATGTACAAGCTGAACGTGGTGTGTGCCTACAGCCTCAGCACTTGGGAGGCACAGATGGGAGAATTCCTCCAAGTCACTTAAAAAACAGTTTAGATAAATATCTGATCTCTAGGTTCAGTGCTGGAACAGGTGTTACAATAGATGATGATGATAGATAGATAGATAGATAGATAGATAGATAGATAGATAGATAGACAGATAGATGATAGATAGATAGATAGATAGATAGACAGATAGATGGATAAACAGATAGATGATAGATAGATAGATAGATAGATAGATAGATAGATAGATAGATAGATAGATAGATAGGAGAGGATCATTGATTGAGGAAGACAACCGGATGCTAGCCTCTGGTCCACATACACATGTGAACACAGAGAAATATGTAAACACACACTCTATTCAATAAAAACCACTGTAAGTACTTATAGTCAGCCCACTGTGTCTGATTTTTGTCTGGTGTATTTAACTGTGTGGGGAAGGAGGAGGAGAAGAAACAGAATAAAAAAAGAAACAAAGAAATAAACTTTTTTTTCAAAACCTTTCAAGAAAGTTAAAAAAACAAAACTAAGAATCCCAAAACCTTGGAATTAGCTCAAGCCCAAATCTCCCCTGAATCTACATGTGTTAAAGGATATAGGCAGCATGCTAGATGCTGTGAGTCAACTGAGATGATGAAAAGCTTTGGGGGATGTGTGAAGATCATATGCAAATCACATGCCATTTTTCCCCAAGGGGCAAGGGGCTTGAACATCTGTGGATTTTGTTTTCAGTGTGGGGTGCAGGTCTCTTTGGAACAAACTCCCCTGGATTCTATGAGAGGAATGTGCGTAAGGCTTTATGGACAGTTATAGAGGACTGTGGATTTCCTGCACTCCTAGATTATTGGGTCAGCAAGTCTTAAAGGAGCACTGATTCAGCATCTGTGAAACAGAAGACAGCCAACTGTGTTCCACGCAGAATGGTGAACGGTGGCTGGCTACTAGCTGTTTCCTGAGCAAAAAGACAGAATGAGTGTCCCCTGTAACAGTGGTTGACATGACAATATCCAAACTGAGAATGAAAAACGTGACATTTTCTTATTCCCTAAGGTGGAAATGAGCGGGCTGCCTACGTGTTTCTTTGCTTCTGTTCTGTATAGAGCAGAGCCCACGACTTTTTATTGAAAATAAGAACTTTGAGACTGGAGAGATTTCCCAGCCCTCATGAGCTCCTAGCACTTTGTAGTGGAGCTGAGTTCAGTTCCCAGAATCTACATCATGTGCCTCCCAAAACCTGTAACTACAGCTCGGGGGATCTGACACCTCCTGCCTCCTTAAAACACCAACGCTTACATATGCATACCCCCCACATAGTTTTGATAAGAACTTTGTATCGGTAACATAAGAAACTGCAAAGTTTTTTGAAAGATACCCTATTAATTCTTTGAGAATTTTGCATACTGCATTTGGATCATTTTGACTGAAGTCCCTCCATGAGTCCTCTCAGATCTGCCCTCACCTCCCTGCTGCCAACATCATGACTTCTTTTTTGAAAATGTTCAGTAGCCCGTCAAGTCCAGTTTGTGCTGTCCATATTCTTGTTGGTGTGGGGCCATCCACTGCCACATGGTTGACCTACTGGAGATGTACTCCTAAAGAAAACTGGCCCTCCTTCCCCCAGAAGCCATCAGCTGTCCATAGCTCTTCAGTTAGGGGTTGGCCCATGAACCCTTCCCCACTCCATGCTAGAGCGTTTACTGTCTCAATCCCACGCAGGCAGTCTCGGCTCTTATGAGTTATTGAGTATTCTGGCCCTATTATGTTTAACAGATCCTGTTTTCCTCTAGTTCTCCGTTACTTCCAGCTCTTACAATCTTTCTGCCTCCTCTTTCACCATGATTCCTATGCCATGAGTGTCAAAGAGACACAACTGTTACGTGAATAACTGACTGCTTTTTCTGTATTGAAGTTCCTCTCCACAAAGAATCTAGAGCTAGGGAGCTCATATGGTGATTCTATTGCTAAATGCACATAGTATCCACTGTTCTCTGAATTCACATCTCTGAACTGTAGATTAGTATAGCCCTCAGGCCACATTCATGATTAACATAGACACTCACAACTGGTCAATGGGAAGAGCCACATGTGGGACATCAGTATTACTCCCTGTCCCCCAAAAACAATCTCAAAAAGTAGTGTTGTCCACTGCGGGCTCATCAGTGCCAGTGCTGCAGGCCCCCGTGTCTCTGCACCCTGCATCCTTGTGCCCGTGGAAAAGTACTAGCCAGATCTGCACATAGGACTATCCTGGGTCGTGTTGATGGGGTCAGGTAGTTCCTTAATTCTTTCCACTGAGTTGTTTGGGGGATACAGATAATGTACGGCTGTGTTGTTGGTATCTATGAGGAGATTTTGAAAGTTTACATGGTGATTGTTTGCTTTTCATTAATATTGGTAAGGAAAAAAAAAACCTTTTTAGCAAGGTGAGGACTAAGGTGGAAGATCCTGGCGATGGGAAATGGATTCGTGTTTATTTTCCTAAGGACCCTGAGCTGGGGAATAAGGAGTTGGCTTGTGATTTCCAGTTGTTTCACTGAAGAATTAACATGTTTGAAGAGGAGAGCCTCACCATGTTACCCTCACTTTCTGCTCCCAGACAGAAATCCTCTGAGCTGAGCTCCCGTCCTCAGGAATGGAGCTGTTTAGCCAGAGCCTTCCAGAATCTTCCATTTATGACTAAAGTGAACTTCTTATGTGGGAGAGCGTTGGTTGTGAGTAAAGTCCCTGAACTTTTTATTAATGCTACCCAAAGCTACCAATGCCCTGAAATACCGTGACGTAGCCCAGGTTCTTGGTTCAGTCAGGAAATCTGTGGGTCTCTTAGTCACTCTCCGTGTACTTTTACTCTCCAGGCCCTAACTTCTTTCTTCACTGCGCTGGTTCTCTGGACCTGGGAAGCAGTGCATAGTTCATCCATTCACAACTAAGCACAGGATTTTTTTTTAACATTCCTTTACCCGTTTTTCAATTTTAATTTTAACTTTAACCAAGATAGTGGGCTGCTTTGTCTCTATGGAAATGCCAGTCATCCACAGCAGGTGGAGATGCACGCTTTTGTAAAAGATAAAAAGTTATTCTAATCTATAAAAAAAAAGTGAAGCTTTTCATCATTTTGTCTCAGTCAATTCAAGGGCTACGTGAAGGCCGTGGGTGGAAGGAGCTGAAACCGCCATGCCCTTAGGCCTGTCAATAGCAAAAGGAGAGGCCCAGATCTCTTCGAGGTGTTCAGACAGTCTGTGTCCTAAGTGATGTCCAGTTAGCTGCGCGGGCGCTCTCACAGCCCATCCCCTGTTAGTGATGTCAAGGAATAGTTAGGGAAATGGAATTATTTTAATGCAGAAACTGAAAGCGTGGGCTTCAGAAGATTTGCATTCTGAGTGAGTTGTGGGCTGGAATGCAAACAGGGAAAGTGTGTGCATATGTTTGAGTTTCACTTCTGGGTGTGTGCTCATGCACGTGCATTTGTGTGAGTGTGTGCAGGTGTGTACATGCTGTTGAGGTCAGAGGACAACCCTCCATCTTACTGTAGGCAAGATCTCTTTACTGTTTCCTGCTGCGAGCGCCAGACTAGCTGGCCCATGAGTCTGTGGCGATTCTCCTGTGGCGATTCTCCAGTCTTTCTGGGATTGTTGGCAGACACACACTACTGCATCTGGTTTTGGGTGGGTTCTAGGGATTAGAACTCAAGTCCTCTTGCTTGTTCAGCTTGCTCTTTACCCATGGAGCCATTTCCCTATCCTTGTTTCAAGACTTTTGGTAAGTTTTTGTCCCTAATTGGGATTTGGGTCTTTGTGAGTCACCGTATATTGAAGGAACTCTGTGAGGTGGCATCCCTGCCATCTTCCCCGGGTTTTCAAGGGCCTGGAGATGAGCGTGGACCAATAAATGGCAAAAAAGGCTTTCCTTGTTTGCTCGTTTTAAATCTGTTCTCCACTGAGGAGGAAAAAAATAGAAAGCTAACATTGGTATCAAACCTGGGTTTCTGCCACATTCCCTACTTACTCCATGGCTACCTCCACCCACTGGGAAGGTTAATATTTACCAGAGATATGCAATAGGTGTGTAAATCATACCACGGACACCTGCTCCTATATATGGGGATGCTGTTCGCCCAGCATGAATCAGAGATGGTGTCTTTTGTCGTATCTTTTTAAAGCATGCTTTCTTTCAAAATCCTCATTAATCTCAGTGTGCAGAATTTCGGTGGAAACTTGTGTTTTGGCAGCTGACACTGTTTAACGTAGTGATTTACAATTGTGTCTTGTGTATACACAATAGGCACTTTATAAATTGGATTGTCCTAAGAGTAACACGATACATAAATGTTATTGCTATAAATTCTGTCCTTGGCTATATATTTTGTCCCTTGCAGCCAGTTGACTTAGAAGTGCTGACTGTTCTAACCTGCTCTCTTCCACTCAATATTGTAAATGGTCACCAAGGTAAGCCTCATATACACAGAGGCATTCAAATAGCAAAAGAACCGGGCACAGAGGCCCATCTATGGCATGGCTCCTGGCTAGACACCACAGGTGATGCCAGAAGAGGAGCGGGCATAAGGGAGCCTGAAGCCTATGTGGTGGAAGTTGAATTGAGCTTCTTATTATCTGTGCCCAGTAGCATCAACAGACAAATGAGAAAGAAAATGGGGATGGTGGGAATGCAAATGGGAGAAAAACTGGAGTACAATTACAAGGTTTCACGAGAGACCATTAATTTGCACCCTTTAAATAACATTAAATATGGACAAAAGAAGTAGCAGTTTGGTAACTGTGAACAGAGTTTAATATCAGTCTGTTCTGGTATGTTTTAATTAAGGACACAATAGACATCATAATGTAACTCTTGTGAATGAGGTTGAGGAAAGGGGACTCTCGGGTTACTTCATTTTACTGGAGACTCACAGCATCTTACTGCTTGGATGATGTCATTGTGCTAATAACTATCTTTGATGGGTCATGGTATCTCAACCTACTGTGATCTTCCTGAGATCCTGAAGAATTCAAGAGAGCTATCATCATTTTAGAGTTGGTTATTTAATCTCATCGTGTTTCTAGTGCCGAACTTGTACGGGGGTGGGGGTGCTCACACCTACCGCTCTACCGCTCTGCCTCCATGCCTGCTCGGTCATTTTAGATGCACGTGACTGCTCAACAAAGGGTTCTTCTGAGATGCTGAGTGAGAGGGCAAAGACCAGCCATGCCCACAGCCTCTTCTCCTTGGCCTGTGTGCCAGGTCTTTATCAGAGTTGATTTGAATTGCCCTCGGCCCCCGCCTGTACAAAAAGCGCCGGGCTGTGAAGAAGCCTGTTGTGTTCCTCGTGTCTGTTCTGGTAGTGATTTTTCTAGTCTGCTTTATAGGCTAAGTGTTCTAGTCCCTTCCCTTCCCCCATAACCCCTTAAGAATTAATGTCTACACTATTGATCTGGTTACCCACGAAGTCTGCTCAAATTGGTTGTTGTAGTGGCTAGAAATACAAAATCAGTAATTCGAAAACCTAGAGGATCCTAGCCGAAATCTCAGCAGGGAATCCCCACATGAAAAGATGAGAAGGTTGCATCCATGGTGTGTGTGACCTGCAATCACGGGCATCGTTTATTTGGCTGTTCCCTTCAAGGTACCGTGGGGACAAGCTCCTTTATTGCTTCTCCAACAGACTCTTATAGCTATGTCTTCTGGTGTATCCTTGGCAGAGAATGCACACGCACGAAAGCCCATGTTTGCAGGCAGTATAGTCAAAGCGACTAATTTGCCTAATGACTTCGTTGATTTACCCACCCACTACCAAACTCTCTAGAGGAAATAGGCCTGAAAGTTTGAATAGAATAGGTCTAGCCACTTCTCTGTGACAAGAAAAAAAGTTCTTTGAGAAGTTCCCTGTGGCACCGTTCAGCTTCTGGAAGGGGGTTTTCAGCATTCGGTGTCGGTCTGTTGGTCTTCAGCGCTGACTGTGTACGCCTTGAGTAAGACAGAGTCCATCCCAGCCTTGGCTGTTCCACACTCAGGTAGGCCTGGGCTAAGATCTCAGAGAGACTTATGTCTGTCAAACTGTGGGAAGATTCTAGGCGGATAGAGGGCTTCCGGGTCTCAATTTACTTATCCTGTGGAATTTAAATCATCCCTTTAAATTCTGTTTTCTAATAAAAAAAAACTTAAATATATGTATATGTACCTGTGCCTGTGTGTGCACAGGCACAGGCTGGTCATTGTAATCATAGTAGGACACTTGTGGCAGTTGTCACTGACTGACATTTTCCTTGTGTATAACCTCATTGCCTGGTTTTGTAAGGGATACTGTTTTCAACCTGTTAAGCACTCGGTGAAGCAGGTAGCGTTAGTATGTCTGGAGTTTACTTTTAACAGAAAGCACAGAGACAGAGGAACACTGAGTAATTTGTCATGGCTCAACTGCTTGTAAAGACAAAGCCACATTCAAACCCCGGCACAGTGGCGTGAGGACCGAGCCACTCCTAGCTTAGCTTGGGAACAGCTGAGTAATTCACGCCAGAGAGGAAGGCAATCGGCCACAGAATTTGGATTCTTTTCATCACAGCAATACAGGATGTCACTGTGTCACTCAGGCTGCGTTGGACCAGTGGCAAATGCTTTTGGAGACATCCAGTCAGCACCAATAAGACTATGACCAAACAGGAGAAAAATGTGCACTGGTGAGTCCGTGGACAGGACCTCGGCCCTTGCTTTCACTGTGGCCGTAGAAGGCAACTTGGTTAATGAACCACACATTTCTAGTGGCATTTGTGCATTTGTTCTCTCTGTTCTTGTCATCCTTGTGGCCACTAAGGAAGGAGAGGTTAACTTTTATGCGTATGTATTCAGTGTCTGACTCCTGACTCTGTTCTCTTAAAGAGCATCTATCGTTTTGCTTTAAGAAGCAAGCAAGTGGTCATCGCAGTCAGGGGTTCCCAGCTAACTTGGAAGCTGTGTTTATCACCAAGATTGGGCCTGTCTTCCCACAGCTCCCTACATCCAAACTTTAGAAAGCCCATCTTAACAGCCTCTTGCTGCTGTTAACCACTTGTGGTCAGAGCTATAAGCAGCTACTCACTCCCAGACTGAATATGTAAAACAGAGCCCTGAGAGCCAGCACCCAGGAGGCTGTGGGACAAGAGCATTTGTGTAAACTAATAATAGAGTTTGCAGGTCGAGCTCTTTGTTTGCCTTGTTAATAAGACCGTATCGGCTTCGCTCGCCTCTGCTCCATCTCTCAGTTCCACGATTTTTCTTGCGTTGTGAGTTCTGGCGATTCGAGCAAAAGTCCCCTCATTCACAGGAGGGGACTTCTGTGTGAACAGTAAGACATGAGGGTTGTTGAGCCAAGAAGGAGGGTGCAGCAAAGAGACTCAACTCTGCACTGGGTCCCGCAGTACCTGCTAAGACAGAATTCCAACACGTTCTGAAATTTGTTCTTTGTATGCCTGGAACATGTGTTCTGGTGCTATTTATGTGAGGAAATAGTGACATCCTGTGCGAAGCTAGCCTAATTGCCTCTGTAATTAACCTATTTGAAGAGGAAGTTACACAGAAATCAAATATCAGTGAGTGCTGAAAGAGGAGCTCTTGCCTTAAAGCAAGCCTCTCACTTTCCCGACGGGTACAAATATGAGAGAATTCCAGCTTCTTCCTTTTGTTTCTGCTTTCCCACCTCCCTCCTCCTTCCCCTTCCTTCCCTCCTCTTCTTCCTCTCCCCTCCTCCCTTTCTCCCTCTCCTTTCTTGTTTTGATACGATTCCACTCACCCGTATCATTTTTATCTCAGTACCTTCCTTTTCTATATTGTTCAATGAAATTCGAGTGTCGTGGGTGGGAATTCTGCTCGTGAGTCTAGAACTGAGGGAAGATGTCCACGTGGCCAGAGGCAGAGTGTTGGTGTCGGGGCCTTTCTAATGTCTTCTGCTCCTGGGCAGGGTATGCATGGTGCTGTTCCGGTCTCCAGGTCTGAAGACAAGAAGCGTTTACTCCTTTCTATCCCTTGATAAAATGTATGTTGAAAACATTTAGAGCAGAGGGAGAACACGGAAATGCAGAGTTTCCTCTGACTCCTTTTAAACAGAGAACCCCCTGGGAAACCCTGGGTTGTAAAGGATAGAAAGTGTTTGGGGATGGCATCCTTCGTATTGCACCTTCTGAGTGCAGCTCAGGTGAGGCCGGAAGAGCCCCCATCTCTTCTCTTCCGTGCCAAGTCATGTGAGAGAATGCGATATGACCAAAGCAAGGCTTACATTAGACAAATGGTAAGAATCCCTCCCTGGGGCATCCCACTGCCGCAGGACCAGATCTCAGGGGGGCATTCTCCATCCCAGACTCCCCTACGGCTTTGTCACCCTGTAACCAGAATGGTATTTAGAGCCAGATGGCATATTCAGTACCCCTTTCACGGGAAGAAAATGCTGTGTGATCAATGCTTACCACAGAACTCTTCGCAATAGCTGAACTGTGGAGCTAACCCGTGTGTTCAGCAGCAGAGGAACAGTGAAAATGCAGCCTGCACGCACAATGGTTTCTACTTTTAACCGTGAAAAATGAAGTTGGGGCATGTGCATGCAAGTGGGTTCACTGGACATCACCTAGCGAATTAAGGCCATCTAGAAAGACAATACCACGTGTCTTTTCTTACTTGTGGGTCCTAGATAGTGGCGTTACGCACTAACTGTATGAACCAATGGCATGGAGGTAAGAGTAGACCTTCTGGAGGACAAAGGGGTATTATGGGAGGGAGAGAGGGGAGGTGTGAGGAGATGTGCTCACAGTGCATTATAGACTTTCCTGGAAATGGCTTTCTGCAATCTTGTCTAATAAAGCTATAATATCATTGCTATAATTGCAAATCAGTCATTGAGGTTGCATTCCACATATTATTTTGGCACGGGAGAGCTCAGTTTAAGGCTTACCACCAAGGAGAAACCCCTCCTGGAGGGTTTGAGAGGCTTGACAGTGAGCATTGACAAAGCATTCTTTGCTAATTTAGAATGGAACACTTTCCAGGTTTTAACCCTTCGTGAGTGTGGGTGCTACCCCTTCCAGGATAAGCATGCCATGCCTCAGTTTCCACTTCTGTAGAAGAGATACACAAGCCCTACCCTACCACCACAGGCAATGTGAAACTTTACCAGTGTTTATTACTGTGACTAGTGTCTGTAAATAAATGCCAACCAAAAATAATAATTGTAACTACCATTTGATAAAACAAATTGGTCATGGGTTTATTGTAAAGGGTATCTAACTTGCAGTGTGTAAACTAGTCCTCGGATGGAATTATGTAATACTTATTCTCATTCTGATGCATTACCTACTTAAGAAATTGTGACAGAGTCTTAACCTGCTTCTCCAGACTGGCTGAGAACTTCCTGTGCAGCCCGGGTCGGTCTCTGGCTCATGGGGATCCTCCTCCTCCTCCACCCTCCCAAGTTCTAACGTTACAGTTGTGGGCCTGAGCCACACACTTATCATTTTGTAGTGGTGGCCTTTGACAACCGAGAAAGTATTATTTGGGGAACAATTTAGGCAAAGAGGGGAAAGAAACAGTACAGAGTCTTGCTGCGTATCATACTGGCAGTTAAGCTGATAAGCACCATTGAATGTCAGGTACAAAACCCCAGGCCCCTCATGAGTGGAAACACACCCTCACCTCTAAGCGGGCTCTCATTTATTCATGACTGTTTTGTATGGTTGAGATGTCTGTCATTTTCGCATGGATCTCTCATCTATTTTGCTAATGTCATCAAGAGTATACGTGGTTGCATGAGTGAGGAAGTCTGAAGAGCATCCTTTGGAGAGTGAGTCAGTCATTGCTTATCACAAGGTAATTTGCCCACCCATTTAACATGGATTTGCTAGGCACCCACTCAGTGACACACATGGGGACAGTCTTGAAAGCATGATCATGACTGTTGTAGTTTCATATCTGTCACTGTGATAAAATGCCCTGACAGAAACATCTTCAGGGTATTTCAGATTCAGAGGCTGGTGTCAGCTTTCGATCCCAGGTCCTACAGTCCATCCCTGTGGGAAAGAGAATGGGGCAGAAACATAAACCACCGAAGCATATGAGAGAAACCAGTGCATATGTGCTCACTTGCTTGGGCTCAGCTGTTTCTCCACTCTTATGCCGACTTATGGGATGGCGCCACCCACAATGCGCTATGTCTTTCTGCATCAGCTACCTTTGTTAACATAACCCCCACAAAGATCTACCCAGAGGGCAACCCAATGTGGACGCTCCTTCCTTAAGAGCCTCTTCTCAGGTGACTCTAGGTTATGTCAAGTCAGCAAAGCTAAGTGTGCTTTCCCAGTTCGGGAGGGAGCATGGTGGGAATCTACTTGAGTCCATGACATTTGTTCTGCTTTTTAATACTAGTGACTTAGCATTGCTGGAGTCAAAATGCCTGACACAGACAACTTGAGGAAGGAAGGGTTGTTAAGGCTCACAGTTTCAGAGGGTTTCAGCCCAGAATGGTGGGAAAGGCATGATGGAGCAACTCAGTTCACAGCATCTGGCGTATGACCATATCACAGCGGACTGGAAGCGAGGAGTAAGGATAGAACCCGGACGCAAGAGCCGGCAGAGTCCTACTCCTAGTGGCCTCTGTCTGCAATCCCAGGCTCCATCTCCAGAACTTCCAGTTTTTCCAAAGTGGTACTACCAGCTGCGGAATAATAAACCTCACCTACTGAGTCTGAGGAGGAACATTCTAAAGTCAAACCCTTCACTAGCAAACTGTTGCTTTGCACTCAACATGAAATCTCTTCTCAGCAGTGAGCTCAGGGAGGTATCAGGGTCCCCATGGGTTCACCTTTGCATCTTTCATAGAAAATGGACTTTGCTGCATTGCAAGTGGTCCACAGTAAAGGCAGTGAAGGCACACAGCTGGAGGTGGGGTGCGCCCAGCTGCTTAAACAGTCTGGGGTCTATATCCTTCTGTCTTTCACCTTGAGCTTTCTCCTTCTCACGTTAGTGGAAATGGAGAAGGGTGGAGGAAAGTCATTCATTGCCCTCACTGCTTATCTCTCACAATATAATTCAGAATTCAGAAGAAGTAAATGGTTACGTGTTATTGACTCTGGTGTATAGACTCTGGCAGTGCTTGCTGCATAGTGACAAGCCTCTGTCATTTGTGGTCTAACATAGTTTGGAATGGCCTGGACTCTTTGTCTTCTTGCAGTTCTTGTCCAGAGAGCGCGTGTTTAGTTATTTAGTGCCTCATTTTTAAAAGTTACAACTGGGTCTGGATATGAGAATGGATATGGATTGGTTACCAGTGCTTGCTGCTCTACCAGAAGACCCAAATTGGTATCCCAGCACCTACACCATCCAGCTCACAAGCACCTGTAACTGCAGCTTCGGGGAATTTAATGCCCTCTCCTGGCCTCTCTGTGCTTCTGCACATATATGTACATGGGCATGTGCAACACACACACACACACACTCACACACACACACACACACACTTCAGAAATAAGTCTTAAAAAACCAAATCCAAAGCCACAACTTTCCATGGACTATGGGGTGTGATGTTTAGAGAATGCTTGCTATTCAGTGGCTCAATAGTTAGAAACTTGAAGAGATAGACTTGACAGTGCTGTTTAAAAAACAAACAGCATTGGACCGCAACTAGTTTTTGTATCATTATCCAATTCACAGTTTAGAATAATTCAAGATCAAATGGTAGAGAAGGACTTGGGGGCAGGGGTAGGAAGCCCTTACACAATCTCTTGGAAGGCATAGGGTCCTGCTGAGATTCAGACCTGGGCCCAGCACTGCCTGTGAGCCAAGCTGGGGTGTCATTTAGCGAACTGACAGGGGAAGTGAAGTATCTCCTCAATATCCGTGTGTGGCAGAAGAGATGAATGCATACATCAGGAAACAATGTTTAAGTGTTTTATTTCCTTATTTCAGCCTGTCAAACTGTCAGTGTGGTTAATGGCCACCGAGAGAGAAACAGAGCAGGAGGAGGGAGGGCGGAGGGAGACAAAGGTGCTTTGGAATCTGGGAAAAGAGAAATGGGGATGCTTTTGCCCGCCTCTGTGGCAGGATGGTCAGCCAGACAAAAATAACCCATGGCAACCATCTCTCTGCCGCCAGATGTGCTGGTGGGCTGGCTCTCATCACGCACCCTCCCCTGCTTCCCTCACGGCCTCCACCCCTGCCTCCCTGAGCTTTGATCTCTGCAGTTCCTCGCATTAATTCTGCTGGGTTATCAATGGTTAGGGGATGATGCTTGGTTAGACGGCTGGTCTTCTCTTTCTCCTGCTTTCTGAGCTTTATTGTCTTGTTCACAGTCTTAGAAAATGTACTGTTAAATTCTCTTTATGTAAAACCCTCGCTCTTACATCTAAGCTATCCTGTTTTAATCCTTCCAAGGGTCCTAAAGTGACCAAAGAATATGCCAAGCCTGGTTTGGGCCCAAAGCAGCCTCTTTAATTGCGCACATGCATGTTCAAACACACGCTCTTACACACACACCAGCTCTCACTCACATATACACACCTGCAATATGAAGTGCTTACACCTGAAAGTTTACCTTTAGGATTACTAAACTATTCTGAATTTCTAGAAAATGTCCACCACAGCAGGATTAGCTGTGTGTTACAAGTGGATGTGTTTGTCATGGATCTTCTTGGACCGGAAATAAGTCGTTTGTCCTTAGAAGTAGAAAAGCCTCTTTTCTATCACCTCTTGGTTAAACCCTGGATTGAAAACCTCTAGCTTCATGCCAGCCATGGCTATTCTCCATATGGATACATTCCATTGCCCGAGGAACTTAAAATATTTAACTAGAAAAAAAATGCACATTTAAAAATTTGTTCTGTAGTCTACATTGGAAAGGGTAGCCTATGGCACGTCTTTAGACTCGACAGCCATCAGATCATCTGGAAAAATGAAAAAAAAAATACACACTTTCTTGTCTCATTTCACCCTGCCTGTGTGTGTACGTATGTGGTGGCTGGCTATCACGCATGCATGAGATGGGCTTCGTGCCCACACTCTCGCCTGACCTCCCAGGTAAGATGAGGGCTTGGCCACCCAAGAGACCATACTGTCACTGTCTTGGGAAGTACTTTGAAATGCTTACCAGAATTCTGGATGATTACCAACTCTGTCATCCACTGACTGAGTAAATCTGAGGCCAGCCACAAAATGTATGGAACATCATTTTTTTTCAACTCTATGCAATTTATATCACCTGTTTTACCTCTAAATTTATGCCTATATTGTATTAATGAGATTTTTAGAAGTTTTAAGTTAATATGCATGCACAATACCTATATACATACATGTACATACATATGTACATGTGTACATACATGTAAACATAAACCATACACCTATACACATACACACACATGCACATGTGTACTTGTACACCCATATACACACAAAAATACACAGCACACAATGTACACATCTGCATACATGTTCCTCTTAGGAAATGGTGACACTCTTTTCTGAACTCACCATTTGGTGAAGGATGGCATTTCTTCGTAGGATGTGCATGAACTTCTGATCTGACCCCATGAATCAGTATGTCAGATGCTTGTCTTGACATGATACATCGACACAGGGGATTGGAAATATAGGTAACTAATGGAGTCGGAAAAGTCTGAGATCCTGGTTTTGGGTAAGAATAAACGTTTGCTGCTGTGTAAATTTGGGGACTATTACATTTACAATAAAATGTAATGATTTGGGGGAACTGGAGTCCCTCCATGTCCTCTGTGCACAAGAAGACAGTCACATTGCTTTCCCTCACCACTTTCCTTTCTCCTTTAGGTAGACATTCTAGAAAAAAATCCCTGTTGTACACATTCTCCCTTGAGTCCGTGTCCAAAGACCTCGCACATGATGATGAGGCTTTCGGCTTCTCTGCCCCACTCTTCAGAGATTATGTCTCCATCACTGGAGTTTACAACACTTGACTGGAAGATAGCCAAGGGGCCGCTGTTTGAGAGCACCCGACTAGAGGAAGAGTGTCTCCATTTTCTGCTGCTTCTGAGTGTGAAAATACTAAGGAACTATGCTCAACGGGCGATTTGTGGGAAAGACATACAAGGAAAAGAATAGGGCAGTGGATGAAGTTCTGAAGGTCATAACATCAGTGTCTAAACAAGCAGATAGTTGGCTGGACGACTAAATAAAATCGATACACATTTGTGGGAAATGACTTCTGAATAGAGGGCTAGACTAGAAAATATAGAGTTGGCAAAGCAGAGCATTGAGTTTTACCACAGGACTCTTGCTTTGTCCTGTCACAGCTGTGACCTCTGGAGAGAAAGTCAATGGCAGTGATCTTGCCCACAGACCCACTGGGTACAGCGAGCACAGGCCCCCTGTCCCAGGACCTAAATGTCACTCGGTTATTTTTGAGTAAGGTAAGATGCCAGATGTGAGTGAGAGGAGTCAGGATTGATTTCTCATCAAATAATCAATATGTGATCATTCCCCAGAGCTCTTTATAGTGGGGCAGAGAAAACGCATTATTTTCATTTTTATAAAGGCAGATTAGCAACTGGAGGAGAGCATGGTTTGAGTTTACTGTGTTGGAAATAACTGACCTCTCTGGAAACTCAAACTACTCAAAATCCCAAGATCTGAGCCTTCCAGAGCAAAGCTGGGAGATGCTGAGGACGGGACTCTGCCTTCCTGGGATGCTTACAACTCCATTCAGTAGACAGCTCCCTTCCCTTTAGCTGACAGCCTCTCTTTCACCATGCCCTGAGAATCTGCTGCAAAGAGAAGAGGGCTGTAATTTTACATATAACGATTTCATTCAAGACTTTAATGACCCAGATCACTGCGAATAACCATGGTAACAGGTGAGAAATCAAAGATACTTAATTTAATTGCCACCAAAAGAAAATAAGTGCAAATAATCTATAATTCTTCATTTCCAATATGTACATGTTATTTTCTTGGTGCATTAATTATCCAATAGTTAGACAGAAATTACCTGGTTGTTGCCCTGAGACCCCCTCCCCCGTATTCATGCAAAGGCTTTTGCTCTAATAACTGATCATTATAATTTCTTACCTCAGCAGTTTAGACTGCTGAGAACTGAGGAGTGTTCATTCAGTTGACATTAGCAATTTTTAATAACAATAAAGTGATACCTTAAGCACAGTGAAAGAAATTAAGCTGTTCTTTCAATTGCCACACTCGAGGCCACTCCAGTTCATCCCCTCTCTGAAACAGGGAGTGATCTGCTTCTGCTTCTTGGACAGAAGGATTCAAAATTCCCCTCTGCTTCTTAATCCCTATGCTAGGAGTTGCTGGAGTATTTTTTGAGTACTGCTTAGGATTTAGGAGTGTATTGCAAAAAAGTAACTATGGAGATGTCAAATATTTTATTACATCCACAGTATGGGCCAAGCCTTGTGCTAGGCTGGGTCTATAAGGGTCAGTAGATAGGGATGGATTATAAATAATAAGACAGGAAAGTTTAATGAATGACTTTATATTGATTTTTACTTTATTATGAATGAGCCTTGTGGATATTATGCCAAATAAGATGGGCCTATTACAGGAACACGAACCTATGTGATTCCCATGAAATTCATTGAAAGTGTTGAACTCACAGGGGCGGAAGCTAGCTGTGGCTGTGAGGGTATGGGGGAAGAGAGACTTCTTGTTCAACAGGCACAGGGTTCCGTTTTGTGAGATAAAAACATGCTGGAGGTTGTTTTGCGATGTGAAGATACTTAACATGATTGAACTCCACAATGAGACGTAAAAGCCCTGCTATGTGTCTTGTTACATCTTAAAAAAATGAAAGGAATCATGGGATATTCTAGAATAAAGAGATCTTGAGTGGAAAACTATATTTAAAAAGTAATTGAGATATCTGTAGACCACACACACACACACACACACACACACACACACACACACACACACACAAGGGGACATTAAGGAAGATCTGAACATATTTGAGTGAAAGAATATAGGCTTCAACAGCCACACAGAAACAGATGACGGGCTGGCCAGAGACAGAGGGGCTGTTTATGTGAACCGGAAGGAGGAGGCTAAGCTGCATTGTCACCATCATTTGTGGCTGTATTGTCTTTGTGGTTTAGGATTATAGCCTTTATTTATGTTTTTTCCTAACCAGTAGCCAGTCCACTTATTCATGTTATGAAAATCTCATTGTGCATATCCCACATAAGGAAAAATCCTTAGAGGTGGGTTAACGTGGTGGGTTTTCATTTTAACTATGTTAAGTTTGAAGTGACTACCTATGGGTTTGACATTCCATCCCTGTGATGCAAAACTTGACTGCAATGATTAAAGGGATGGATGGAGTTAGCTCATGGTTTGGCAGGTGTTGACTGATACTGCCCCTGCATTTCTGACCTCCCAGACCTGAAATAATCACATAGAAACTTTAATATTACGCACTGCTTGGCCTATTAGCTCATGCTTCTTATTGGCTAGCTCTTACATCTTAAATTAACCCATTTCTATTAATCTGTGTATCACCACGAGGCTGTGGCTTACTGGGTGAAGTTCTGGGGTCTATTTCCTGTGGCAGCTACATGATGTCTCTCTGACTTCGCCTACTCTCCCTTTCTCTATCTGCTTGGAATTTCTGCCTTGCCTTATTCTGTGCTGCAATAGGCCCAAAGAAGCTTCTTTATTAACTAATTGTAGTCACATCATACAGAGGGGAATCACACATCAGACAGGTTTCTGTGTGTGGTCACATGGTGTCATGATAAAAATGTCCACTGGTTCCATGACTTTGGGCCTGTGGCCAAGCTGCATATTATGATGTGGGCCATGCAAGGAGGAGACTGTTCACATCATAGTACACAGGGAACAATAAGAAGGAAATGTAGGTAGATTCAAGGTGACAGCTGTCCTCCAAGAACACTGATGTCAGGGCTCAGGAGGTCCTTATTTAGGCAGTGAACACAGTTGCCTCTGTTGGAAACTGCCATACCCACTGCTAGTTGTGTTGGTTCATGACAGATCACTTAAGACTCATCCCACCCTGGGCTGGTTAACATGCAGGATTTAAAAGTTTATCCATTAGATCAGGCATACTGTCTCAGTGGGGCATGTGATCAAACCGGACTCTCTAAATGTGGCTGCCAATGGGGACAGACTGAGAAGCCATCGATAATGGCATGGGGACCTCTCTCTTCTGCACGTAATGGCTTTTTTGAACCCTAGTTTACATGGACGCACACCTTCCTAGGCTGGGATGGAGGTGGGAGGGCCTTGGACTTCCCACAGGGAAGGGTACCCTGCCCTCTCTTAAGGATGGAAGGAGAGGGAGGAGGGTTAGTGGGGGAGCGGGAGGGGAATGGGAGAAGGGGAGGAAGTGTCAATTTTTGAATGGAAAAAGAGTAAAAAAGAAAAAAAAAAGTTTGTCCATGTCTCAGATGCCAACCTTTCTGTATGTCTTCCTTAAGCATGTTCCCACTACAAACACCATTTACAGTCAAATGTGCATTTGATAGTTGGAATTCTCCTTTATTCACTGATTTTCTTCAATAGAAAGGCCACAGTTAAGAAGTGTTTTTAGCCATGAGTTTGTTAACTCTCCTGAGCACTGTAGTGACTTAGTTGAAGACAGTGTTTCCTATATGATTGTGAGCAATAGACTGACACTTTCATCAGTGATGGGCCATGAAGGTCGTACTATAGGATTATAACCTAACACAACTGAAACATTTCTGATCACAGCAAGGCCATTGCACAATGCATTCAGTCAGCATTTACAAGGATGGTGGTTGCAGCAGCATGAAAGCACAACATGGACAATTGTGTGCAGTCTGTGACACTTGACAGTAAATAGCTGTGCTTTTGGGATATATGTTCACCAATAAATATGTTAACTAATTAGTATATATATACATATATGCACATAAATGCACATATGTTACTTTCTGTTGCTGTCATAAACTACCATGACTAGAAGTGGCTTACAGAAGGAAGTTTTAATTTGGCTTATTGTCCCAGAGGGATAAGAGTTCATCATGGGGCAGAGGCATCACATAAGCAGAAGAAGCAGGAAGCTGAGAGCTCACATCTCAAATTCTAAACATAAGAGAGGACTAGAAGTGAAGTAATGCTGTAAATTCTCAAAGCTCACCCCCAGTGACATTCTTCCTCCATCAAGGCTGTACACTTAAACCTCCCAAAACAGTGCCACCAACTGGGAATCAAGTGCTCATATCCAAGCCTCTGGGGACACACTTCTCATGAAAACCACCACAGTGATGCAGTATGTTTCAGTTGTTATTTTAGACTGTTAAACAGAGCCCACCAGAGACGACCACTCAGATGGTTTCTAGCCGATCAGAAATCTTCACTCCAGCTATCTGGGACTATACTCAGGTATTCGGGATCCAAGAATAGCTCTTAGTGTTTAGAATAAGGGATTTTTGAAGCCTAAAACCACATCCTGGTATCTCACTCGGCAACTGTTGGGGATGGGGTATTGTGCAAGCAAGTAGTTTAAGAGAAGCTGAGGTAAGTTGTTAGCCAGAGGAGGTTCTGCACAAGCAGGCAGTTTAAGAGAGCTAACTGGGGCATCTGGACCTCAGGTTCCTAGAACAGAGTTGGGTAACTTTCTTCAAGGCTTCCCATCAAGGAGATCAAATGGCCTCCACAAGGATACAAGATGGAGGATCCTCTGTACTGTCTTGACTTGTTATAGTTCCCACTGGTTCTATGTTCATGAGTCAAATCATTGAGTTGTCCTGTTCTAGGGGCCATAGTTGGTCATAAGAACCAGGAACTGAATTGAGTATTCTGTGATGTAGTTGGTAATGAAGTTGAGGATGCTGAGTCCCATCATTAATGTGGTCTGACTAACACTGACAGTAAGGATTAGCCATGGGGACCAGGCAAACAGACTGATATCAATGGTCTGGTACGTCTCCTTCCTTCCGTTTCTCTGAACTGGTATCTGACCATAGCAATGTCTTCCGAAATTACCCAGTTGGTTGTGATAGAAACAATAGGTTTCTCCTAAAGTCATACATAGTCTTTTGTGCTTCATCAAGAGAAAATTTATGCCTCTTCAGCTTTGCAGAACCCCTTCTGCTCAGGAGTCTACTTATTTCACTAGTCTGGATATGAAGTCTTTCTTCTAATATTCCTAAGTCCTAGTCTACATGCTTAATATATTCTCTAATGTTTTGATCGCTGACTATGAAGTACCCTCTTTCTATGCATATATGGTTATTGGCATCCGGAAGGCCTCAGTTTTATAACCCCATTTGTCACAATAGAAATTCTCCCCCATTATTGGACCCTTCAAAGTATGGGGGCCTGTTCACAGTGTGTGCCTAGACCTAGATTTGCTCTGTTTTAGGTCCCCACATCCACCCCTTCTATAGTTTAAACAAACTCCCAAACTGGGCATATAGGAGCAAAGATTAACTGTCATCTTCCCCATGTCTGCTATTCACAATTCCCATTCCAGATAGAGGATGGTGAGGGCTGTAGTTTACCATCCCCATACTGAGAGGAAGGAACAGGATAAACACAGTGTTTTGGGCTAATGATCTCAGGTCAGTCCTACCTTTAAAGGTCTGAAGTCCAAGTGGGTGATGATCCTTCTGTCATCGTCCATAGTGGCCTTCTTTAATGACACCACCTGCTTTCACAGCAGTCAGGGTAGTGTGGATAAATTGGTAGGGTCCCTTTCAGGCAGGTTCCAGAGTCCAGGTGGGGATCTTCTTTGTGCAAACCAAGTCTCCTGCCAGGGAATGGTGGGTAGGTTCAGAGGTGGGAGATGGCAGGATTCCCATTCCTGTCTTGTCAATGGCCTGATGAGCATCCGACAGTCTGCAAGGACCTGAGAAGAGGACGATCAGACATTTGTGCCTGGGGGATAGCTCAGAGCATGGGGCGATGGGAGGTGGTCTTGCAAATATCCTTCACAGGAGTAAGCCCCGTGGATAAGGAGCACTGAGGCTAGGAGCAGGGCAAAGGGGAGGAGGTTGGCCCAGTTTTCCTTGGTTTCCAGGACTAATTTGGCCAGAGTCTCCCTAAGAGTTTATCTTTCCTTTCTACCAGACCAGAGCTCTGTGCCGATACACACAATATAACTTCCATTAATAGTTAATACCTTCGTCAGATTTTGAGACACTCTGTGCATGAAGGTTGGGCCATTGTCTGACCCTAAAGCTTGGGGCAACCCAAACCTAAGAATTATTTCCTGAAGAAGTTTCTTAGTAACTATTGGAGCAGTCGCTGTTCAGGCCGGCTAGTCGGTCCTCCACTCATCCTGAAAAGGTGTCTACACAAGCCAGCAAATGTTTAAAGGCAAAACCAATGCTCCCGGTCCTATTTTCTCCCCTGTGTGTACTTTTCTCCATTTAGGGTTTACCTGAGTATAGGTGCCACATCTAGAAGTGGTGTCTTTCACAGGGTCTCAAAATTGGAAAAAAAAACACCTTTGCTTGAGGAATACAGCACTTTTGTCACCCTAGGTGGGTGAACTGGTGGAGAGCTGTAAGTAGTCTCCTTCTTAGACATGCAAGAAGGACAGATCTACTGTCAGCCGTGCCTGCCATCCTTGTTCATCTTCTATGGCCAGTTCCTGTTTTACCCATCAATCTGAATTGGAGCATATTCTGGAGAGTTTAGTTGGTGTAGGAGGTTCTTCTTTATTTGTGTTGCTTTCATTGGTGAATAAAGAAAACTGCCTTGGCCTTTTGATAGGGCAGAAATCAGGTACGCAGAGTAGATAGAACGGAATGCTGGAAAGAAGGTAGTGTGGCAGATGCCATGGTTCTCCTGCCTGAGACTGATGCTGGTTAGAAGCTTTCTCAGTAAGCCACGACCTCGTGGTGAACACAGATTAATAGAAGTGGGTTAGATCCAGAGTGAGAGTTGGCCAAAAAGAGGCTAGACATAATGGGCCAGGCAGTAATTTAATTAATACAATTTCTGTGTGGTTATTTCAGGGTTTAAGCTAGCCGGGCAGCCTGGAGCTGGGTGGCCGGAACCAAAAGCAGGCCCGCTCTCCTCATTACTACACTTAGTAAACTGGGCTCCAGCAGGGATACCAAGACTTGGAGAGGCCCTACTGGTCCTAGGGCCACTTCCTGGATGACCAAGTCAACTGCTCTGTCATCTCTGGCTTCTGGTGAATCCCCTCCTTGGCTAGTCAGATATGTTCAATGGGACTAAGATTTATTCTCTATTTTTTATGTCCTCTCCTGCTGAGGATAGCAATCCTTTCTCCCTATGTGGAACCCCATGGACATGAGCCTTAGTAAAAGCGTATCAGCTATCAGTGTGTATGGTGATAGCCTTGCCCTACCCCAGTGGAGTGCTTGAGTCCAATCTAAAGCTTATATTATTGTACTGAGCCTCCCGTTCTTAAAGCTTGTGCCCAGATAGTCTTACCTTGCATCACCACCACTAAGCCTGCATACCTGGTCTGGTCACGGCTGAAACTATTCCCATCTGTTAACAATACCTTGTCTGGGGTTGTCAGAGGGACCTCAGTCAGGTCAGGCCTAATAGACTTGATTAGGTCAGTCACCTCAAGATGACGTGGGTTTCTGTGAGGCTTCGGTATGGCAGGAGACTGGCAGGGTTGAGGGCTGATGTCTTATGGAACCAAATGTGGGGTTGATCCAAAAGCAGGGCTTGGCACTGGCTCACCTGGGTTTTAGACAATCCATCTCTCAAGGGCCTTCCTCAAAAGGGCCTCAACAGAATAATATGGGGATAATAGCCACAGTTCTTGTCCTAAAGTTAATTTGTCAGCTTCTTTTACCAGAAGGCATGTGGCAGCTATGGCCCATATGCTAGCCAGCTATCCAGCTGTAGGCAAGTCAAGTCTCTTGGACAGATAAAGCCACCAGTCTTTTTCAAGGTCCTAAGGTTTGCATGAGGACTCCCTTGGCAATTTCCCTGGCCTCATCCATGTATACATGGAATGGTTTAGCAATGTCTTTGAGGGCCAGAATCAGAGCAGGCACTGGAGACTTTTTCAAGGATTTGAAAGCTCTCTGCTCAGTCATAGCCCATACAAACTGCCCCCAGGAGGACTTGTACCTGTATTTTTGATGGAGGAGTGGGGATTTTCAAGATGAGTGAAACACATTGTGGGAAAGAATCTGCTTTTCTTTCTCTAGGTTGTAGCCAAGATATGTGACCTGGGTGACTAATGGCTGAACATTTTTGGCTGATAATCTGTAACCTAGGGCTTGGAGGCTTTCTCAAAGGCCTTCTAGTGCCTATCTCCATTGCCCTTCAGTGGTTGAAGCTATGAGGAGGTCATCTACACAGTGGAGCAGAGTGCTTTGTGGATATTTTTGTCTAAAATCCAACATATCTGTACTCAGGGCTTCATCAAATAATCTTGATGAGTTTTTTTAACCCCTTTAAAGACCAATCAAGTTCATATTAGTTGACCCATATAGCCTCCCTCTGGGTCTGCACATTCAAAGGTGAATATGAGTTGGCTGACCAGGGCCAGTGGGAGGCAGAAGAAAGCATCTTTTAGAGCCAGGACTACATAGATCTTACTTTGGGGGAGCAGGCAATAAGCTTGGGGTCATGTAAGAGTTCAATGTTTTCTACCTATATGTTGATATCCCTCAAATCCTGAACTGATGGAAGGTGTCGAGTGTCAGACTTCAGGACAGGGAGCAAGGGAGTGGAGTTCTATAGGAAGTGATGGGGGAACAAGAGTTCCTGCCCCCCCTTAGTCTATGTGTTTGGCAATGCCTTACTTGGCCTTGCATTCCATGGGGTTTTATTTGACCAGAACCAGTGTTCCAGAACTTATTAACTAAACCATGGTGGGCTGTTTGTATGCTGCTAAGTCTAGTGGGTTTGCCTCAGCCCCCAAATCAGGGTACCTTACTTTTAGTTCCTTCAGGTAGGGGGAGGGGTTCTGTCAAGACAAAACTACTGTCTTGTAATAGACAAGACAAGACAGACAGGGCTACTCTGGTATCTATTAGGAAGATAATGGGTTTGCCCCCTACTCTTACAGTCATTCTGGATTCCTGGGGTTAATTCATATAGAGCCCTAAACTCGCCAATTTTCAGCTTGCTAGAGGATTTGGTGGCCCTCCTTCTCTTTTCCATTTGAGCTATGACATTCATTCTTCCAGTGACCCTTCTGATTATAATCGGCACACTGGTCCTTTTCCAGACATTTCCTTTCCCTTTCTCCTGGTCTATTTCCCCTATTTCTCTCTTGTCTGCTGTCCTAAGGGCAGCGATTCTGCATGGGAGAGTTTCTTTCCCGTCTTTGTCTTCAGCTGACTCCTGGCTAGTGTAAGAACAGTGAACGATTTCTAAAAGTTGAGAGCTATTCATGCCTATAAATCCCTCTAATTTCTGGAGTTTCTTCTTAAATGTGAGGATGGTTACATGACAAAGGCAGTATTAGTGGCTCACTGTCTTTTGAGAGCACCAGGAGCACTTGCGTCACAGAACCTTTCTGGAAACCTAGAGGGTGATTCTTCAGGCCCCTGTGTTACCTGACTTACCTCGGACAAGTTGGTAGGTTTTATGATTGCCGCTTTAATTCCTCCCACTAATGTTTAGTAAGAGGTATCCAATGCCATCTTACTTTCATTGGTTTTAGGATCTATACTAGGTAAGGAAGACAGGAAGGTCTGGACCTCTGTGTCTGGCAAGGCAACTTTTTGCTTCCCAACTGGATTGTCTCTTGCTCTTTAGCCATAAATAGGGTGGCCAGGAGCTGCTGACAGTCATCCCAAGTCAGATGTCTTGTATAGAACACAGTTTCCAACAGGCTGATAAGGGCCTGGGGCTTCTCTGAAAAAGGGAGGGTTTATAGTCTTCCAATTATATAAATCACTGGTGGAGAAGAAGACATATACCATAAACATGGGCAGGGCACCTCTTTTCTCTCCCTCTTCCTCCCCTTGTCAATAATGGGCTTCCAGTACCTCCCTCAAGGGGAAAGTGAACAATGGTTCTGCAACCTCAGACAAAGTCTATCTGAGTGGTAGAGTCATTTAGAGAATGCAGGGGAGTGTCTTGGTTAGGCTTTCTTTTGTTATGAAGAGACACCATGGCCATGGTAACCCATAAAAACAAAATATTTAATTGGGATGGCTTACAGTTTCAGAGGTTCAGTCCATTATCACCATGGCAGGACATGGTGGCATGCAGGCAGACACAGTGCTGGAGAAGGAGCTGAGAGTTCTACATCTTGATCCACAGGCAGCAGAAGGAGTTTATGTCCACACTGGGAGTAGGAGCATAGGAGACCTCAAAGCCCGCACAGTGACTCACTTCCTCCAAGAAAGCCACATCTCCTAATAGTACCACACCCTATGAGCTTATTGGGGCCAATTACATTCAAACCACAGGGAGAGAAGGGAACAATGTAGTTGCTCAGCCTACTGGCCTTCTCTCTGAGGAGAAACATTTCCTCCAGGCCTTCTCCTGTTTCCCATTGATCCAGTGGGACATAGGAGGTGGAATGATCACCTCTTCAGGCAAAGCAAGGAAAACCTGAGGTACTTTTGGCTTCTCTGAGTGTTCTAGCCAGACTAGGATGACCCTGTCTCCCAAGGAAGGAGCACAAGTTTTCATCCATGGATGTGGATGAAGGATTGTTGGAAGGAGGCCACTTATTTGTCCCGTTCACCCAGAACCAAAATAACCACACAGAAACTGTATTAATTAAATTAAATCACTGCTTGACCCATTAGCTCTAGCTTCTTATTGGCTAACTCTTACATATTAATTTAATCCATTTCTATTAATCTGTGTATCGCCAGATTAATGGACAGTGGCTTACCGGCAAAGTTTCAGCATGTCTGCCTCTGGCAGTGGCTCCATGCCGTCTCTCCCAGCATTCAGCTTAGTTTTCTCTGCCTACCTAAGTTCTGCCCTATCAACAGGCCAAGCCAGTTTTCTTTATTCGTTAATAGTAAACACAGCATACAGAGAGAAATGCCACAGCAAAGGACAGAGATTAGCCAGTGGTCAGCATAAGGAACTGACTGGGATGACTAGGAGAGCTGGCTACAATATTCCAGACTGCCCTGACTGCCTGGGGATCCCATATTCTCCCAGGCAGCCATTTCTTTTCTAAAGAAAACCACTCACATTCACAAGGAGTGCAGAGTCTTCCTGGGGAGAAATTAATGTCGCAATTGTCCCCATCCAGAAGCCCTCCCAATAATGTTTCAGCAAACACTTTAGAGTTCCTCAGGCTGCCCACATTTCCTGCCCTCACAAGGGCAAGTGACAGACAGACTTAGAGAGACAGACAAACCATGTAGACACAGACATGACAACAATCCAATAAATCACAGGTTGTCCCTAAGCATACATTCATCCAACAAACCAGGAGACTCTGGTGCTGTTTCATATAGACCCTGGACACGGGATCTATGGTCACCAGTAACATATGAACTCCCCTCTTGTGTCCTAATTAGATAGTGTTTTTCTCAGACCATGCTAGTCTCAGGAGACGGTCAGACAAGATGAACTTTCATTTGACTTTTTGGGTGCCCTGGAGCACTTGGCAGCTGTAAGAGGGACCCAAGAACATCTCAGGGTGTGCACCACCTAGGAGTCCTCTCCATCCCGTGTGTTCTTCTCCAGTCTTGGGGTCCTGAGACCCCATGTGTCAGGGTCTAGTCTATGGTGATCTCAGTAGGACCTCTAAAATCTTGTGGGAAGCCTACTAGCAATGACCACTCAGGCACAGTTTATAGCCAGTTGAAAGTCTTTATTACAGCTGGTTGGAACTACACTGACATATTCAGGATCCACGTGTATCACCAGCCAAGTGTTTAGAGTAAGGGGTTTTTGAAGGAAAAACCGACATCTCGGTATTTTGCTTGGCAGCTGCAGGGGGAGGGGTTGCATACATAAGCAGTTCAACAGAAGTTAAGATAGGCAGTTTGTGTGTGTGTATGTGTGTGTGGGGAGTCCTGTGTGTTGTAAGGAAGCCGCTAGTTTGTTCCTGGCTGCTTAGCCCCAAAGTAATCACACTGAAACTATATTAATTAAATCACTGCTTGGCCCATTAGCTCTAGCTTCTTATTGACTAACTCTTACATATTAATTTAACCTGTTTCTATTAATCTGTGTATCACCACGTGCTGTGGCTTACCAGCTAAAGTTCTGGCATCTGTCTCCAGCGGGGCTACATGGCTTCTCTCTGACTCCACCCTTCTTCTCCCAGAATTCAGCTTAGTTTTCCCTGCCTAGCTAAGTTCTGCTCTGTTACAGGTCCAAAACAGTTTTTTTTATTCATTAATGGTAATCACAGCACACAGAGAGAAATCCCAATCCCCTGTGCAAGCAGGCAGTTTAATAGAAGCTAAGATAAGCAGTTTGTGTGTGTGTGTGTGTGTGTGTGTGTGTGTGTGTGTGTGTTTCTGTGCAAGCAGCCAGTTCAACAGAAGCTAAGATAAGCAGTTAGCTTGTCGGGGAGATTCTGTGCAAGCAGGCAGTTTAAGGGAGATGAAGATAAACAGTTTGCTGTGAGGGGGAGGGTCCTGTGGAAGCAGGCACTTTACCAGAAGCTAAGAATAGCTAGCTGGGTCAATACCTCGGGTCAAGTCCCAAGCCTGTGATCCTTATTGGCAACTCTGTTGCAGAACAAACTATGCTATATTATGAGGCGGCCTCCTGACTCTTGTGTTGCTGGGTGTCCAAATTTCAGCATTTCCTCTCATACCTGATTTGATCTGCTGTCTTGTTCATGGTGCTCCTAGAAGCCATAGGACATACTATGTGTATCCAACACAGCCTCTTGTGGGTTTTTGCACACTCCATGATGATCATACAATGATCAAATGATATTACCCAGTGGCACATTTATTAGATTGTGTAGTGCTTAGGTAATACTTAAAGCTTCCTAAGAGGGTAGCACTTGGGAGTTGTCCCAGGGCAATAGAAATAACCCCGTAGCTAAGAGCACTTGCTTTGCAATCATGAAAACCTGGGTTTGTATTCCAAGAACCCATGTAAAATATTGGACGTGGCTGTAGATATGTCTGTGACCCTAGTTTTATGGGGGATAGAGCCAGGAGGAAAATGGGGCTTTTTGTTTGTAAGCCTAGCTCCAGGTTCAGCTAGAGATCCTGTTTCATAGGAATAAGGGGAAGAGTGATAGACCACGGCACCTTACACCCTCCTCTAGCTTCTGAATGCAGACAAGTCTGCACACACATGAACACATACACATGCACACACACACATGGCACACTTACAAACATCTGTCCAAACACACACATCCAAAACTGGTAGAAAAGAGTTGTCCTCTTGAGAATGGTATGTTAGGCTATGGCTATGCTTATCGGCCTGACTTAGCTGTTCCACAATACACACACGTCAACAAGCCTCGTGCTTAGCACCATATATGTGTGCTTTTATTTCTTAGTCTAGAGATTCAATTACTCTAAAATAGAGGTATTAAGAATTTTTGACAAGATTTTGAATATAATTAGGTCAGGTGGCGTGGCTGTCAATGTCATCACCGCTGTCTGCACTGTATTCTGTGTCATAGTTCTCTCATATCACACACATATGGAAGTTGCACCCCTCTGGAATATTGCTTCTTTCCTATTGTCTGAAGTTTAACTTTCCAGCATTCGGACAGGCTTTTCATCTGAAGAGTTCCCACATCTCACTGTTACTAGCTCAGATTGTCAGTGATGTAGAAAGACAGTTTTCCTTGGTGTGTCCCGCCCTCTTGATGTTACAAAGCTGAGCACTCGCCCAGTCCTCCCTGAGGCTCAGATTGAGGAAAAGCAGGGGCTGCTGCATTCACAGAGGGATGAACGACATGTTGCCTGAGCTTCGGGTTGATGGAGTGTGAGTGTTTGGACCAGGTGGTTCCATGTGGTGTCATGGCAGTGAGGGTGGTTTAGGGAACCGAGTGGGAAGGCCCTCTCCCCCAGTCTGCACTCTGCACTGTTGATGTGACTCCTGCAGGAATGAAGAGGGAGTAGGCACGCTTAGAGAGCCAGAACAGGTACGATTTCTGTGGCCAACCTTTGAATGAAGAAGGCAGGGAGAGCCAAACGTAGCTCATTCTCTGTGACCCTTTGACCATGCCTTTGGTGAAGTGTAGCTCAGCTTCAGAACCCTTGTGCAATGTAAGAATTTTAAGTGTTTCCCAAAAAATAACAGGGGAGAAAATAGCATTCGGAGTCCTTTCAGGTCCCTGGATGGCTTATTATGGTTGATTGTTATTATAACTCTTGCAGACTTAACAGTATTAATTTCACACTTTTTATTTGAAGACTCTATTTATAATCTCAATGAAAGTGCCTCTGGCTGTCTCAAGGATGTAAGGGTTCTGATCTTGCTCTCAGTGAGCTTTGGTTTGGAAGGTCCAGCTAAACTGTGATATAACAGTTGCTACACTGGGAAATCATTGTGGTGGGCTGCACCCCCGGAGAGGGCCTGATCCATGAGTAGGGACTGAGCGGCCCTGGAAGTGTGTGTAGGCAGAAGGAGGCTCTCAAGGTTGGGTCAGCTGAAGTCTCAGGAAATGTTGTGTCTGTGAAGGTTAGGATATACAGTGACGTATGGATTTGTTACCCAAAGATGTGTGTTGGCTCCACACCAAGTGGTAACGCCCTGGGTATCCTGGTACTCTGCTATCCTGCCACACCAGCGCATGTCCCCACGAGTGGGATGCAGCGCTCCAGTTGAGAAGCTGGACAAGGCCATGGGGACTGAGTGGAAGAGGCTGGGGTGGCACCGAGACTCCATGGAGAAAGTCAACCCAGTGACTCAGATTAAACCCCTAGACTCCGCATAAAGGTAGAAGAGAGGACTAACTTCACAGAGCTGTCCTCTGACGTCCACTAACCACAGCACCCCCCATACAGACACAACCACCACCACCCCTGCATATACAACCCTGTTGTGGGAATTTATTCACACAATAGCCTTGGAGTTATCTTTGTGGCTCATGTTGCACAAACCCCCTACACAGCCATCCCTGCACACACAACCTCCCCACAACATCCCTCCTGCACTCCTCCCACACATTCACAACCTCCCCACATACAAAATAAATGGCTCTCACCCCTCTCCCCACACACAATAAATTACTCTTACCCCCTCCCCCCACACATAATAAATGCCTCTAGGAGCTTTTTGTCAGCTGTTAGTTTGTGGTTGGGTTGAGTAGATAAGAGTTTGTATAAGATTTATTTATATATTTTTTAACTTAATGTGTATGTGTGTATCTGTGTAGGTATCTGCACATGGGTGTGGGCCTGCGGTGGCCAGGAGAGGGTCTTGAATCCCTGGAGCTGGAAGTAACAGATGGTGTGAGCTGTCTGATAAGGGCTGTGGCACCTAGACTCAGGCCCTTTAGAAGGGCAGCAAATGCATTAGCCACTGAGCCCTCTCTCCAGCCCCAGGTGAGAGGAGTTCCTTTAGTCTTTAACAGAATCATATGCCGTACGGTATGTGTGCGCAGTATGTGTGTACATCATTTTCTATGAATTCAGTGGGTGTTAGAAGTGGCCCAGTTTGCTTTTCCTAAGTGTGACTGGAGCCCAAGTGGTTTCATTTTACTGGAAAGGGCATTACTTGACAATGCAGCGTAGGTCTGGGGGCAGAAAGCATCCTTCCAGATTTTCCTGCTAAAGTACAGTACCTCGTTTTGTGTTTCCACTGGGAGACTTTTGACCACTGTCAGATATTCTTCAGTTATTCAGTCCCTGTCGACGTGCACAAAAATAAAGGGACCACCCAAGCATGTCACTTCCTGTGGTAAATTCCACAGAGATTGAGAAGGGCAGGGAGGGGCACCAGGGATGCACAGAGCCATCTGGATGCTTGGGAGAAGTTGAGGTGCTTCAGTCAGCTAGCAGGGTGGGTCCCTGAAGCTCTGTGTCCCTTGTTAAATGCCGCAGCAGGTACAGGGGTCCCCTCTGCTCATTCCCAATTAAACCTGGACTAGCGCTCTTCAGGGAGCACTTGTTCTCCATGGTGCTAAAGCTGCTCTCCTCACTGTCCCTGTGTGACCGACCAGGGCTAGATCACAGGCTGCTCTTCTCACTGTCCCTGTGTGACCGACCAGGGCTAGATCACAGGCTGCTCTTCTCACTGTCCCTGTGTGACCGACCAGGGCTAGATCACAGGCTGCTCTTCTCACTGTCCCTGTGTGACCGACCAGGGCTAGATCACAGGCTGCTCTTCTCACTGTCCCTGTGTGACCGACCAGGGCTAGATCACAAGCTTCCAAGTGGCTGAGACCTCACAGAGGAGAGAGAGTGGAAGGCAGTGCTTGTGTTTTATATAATGATTTCTGAGCTCATCCGGGAAGCTTATTCTCAAGAACCCAAATTATGAAATCATCAGAAGACATAAAGTCAGACTGGACCCTTTTGCCCCAAACTCCTGAGTTAACTTGCATCATTTATGGTTGGTCTTTTTGCTTCTTTTTGTATAACCAGTCTATTTATTTATTTTTAAAGTTTTCACATGTAATATATTTTGTTCATATTCCTTAATGCCTTCCCAACTCCTTTCAGATCCTCCTCATCTCCATGGTTAAGACAAAAAAAAAACACAAACAAACAAACATACAAAAAACCCAATAAGAAAATAAAGGTACTACAACCAAACAAAAATTGCATGCACACATAAAAATGGAGTCTGTTTTGTTTCATTGGCCAAAACATGTTGACATGGAGCATAGCCTGGAGTGTGGTTGACAGATGCACTGACACCCTATTGAAGAAAACTGGGTTTCCCTTTCCCAACAGGTATCAATTGCAAGTAGCTTCTTGGTTGGGGTGGGCTCTGTGGCCACTCTTCCTCTCAGTTTGAAGCTGAGCAGGTCTTGTGTGTGCTGTCGTATACGGTTGGTCTTTTGGCTCCATCATTGTGTCTTCTGCTCTCATCATACTGTGTCCAGGGTCTTTATCCCCGGGTCAGATGTTCTAACTTCAGATCTGGCACAAGTACGTGTAGTGGAGTGTTAGCTGGCTCAGGGACAGTGAGATGAACACAGGTAAAGGGAATTTGACTTCTGGCAACGATAGAAAATGAGACGCAAATCCATGTGTAAACGTTCTTGATTGATTAGATGGGGCCTGAAACAGTGCAGCAGATTTTTGCAGTGGATTCCTGGTCTTGATTTCTCCCCACATTACAGCTGCCCTGGTAGGGTGGGTATCTGGTGAAGAAGCTAACAACAACCACAGCCATGACAACAATGACAATCCTTGCCTCCTTGGTAGGCTTGCAGTGTGATGCTTGGAGTTGCTTCTCCCTCTGTGGAGGCTCGTGCACAAAGTCAGAAGATTTGGTCTTGCCACACTGAGTGTCCATCGTGGGTGAGACACACCCTGGCATCTCCTGGCTTATGGTGGGAAGCACATGGAGGCTGTGCCTTACCCACATGTCCAAGGAAGCTGACTGTCTATGGCCAGCCAGACTTTTGTCCTGGTCTGGCCCCAAGTAGAAGAGGCTTCTAAATTAAGAGTTAGTAGCAAGTACACAGTAGACCGACCCTTCAGCCTTGGGCCTACAAGGTAATGGCTCTTGAGGTTCCAGGCCCCAGGGGCGTATCTTGTTCTGGAGCCTTTTTAGAAGGGTGTTTGAGAAGAGATGCTCGCCTATTGTTTTCTGAGTTCTCAGTCAAAGGCTTTCCACGAGGCCTTAAGCAGCATCTGAAGATTGCTGGGCCCAACTGAACAGACAGTTCATTGGTGTTCAACAAAGCAGAAAGTCTGCACTCCAATCTCAAGGCCAAATATCCCATTGTGTGCTCAGAAGAGACCAGTGGGTAGCTGCTGGTTCAGACCAGGTTTGGAAACTTCCAGCCTTGGCTCCCAGGTATTTAAATGATAGTGTTTACCAATAGTCACAATGCTCTGCAGGGAGGTTAGCTGTCTTACTTGGTTGTCCTATGAGTTATACTTCCCAGGAGAGTGAGTTTGACATGTGTATTTGAAATTACATGGTCAAGTTGTATTTAATATTTAATGTGTTTGGTTTTACTGTAACGCAAGGCTGGAGATGATCTGAGTATATGCCTAGGTGCACAGACTTTGACAGCGCTCTGTCTCATGTGGAATGTGAAATGACAATGGGGTGGGGGGGGCTCCCTGCAGGTATCCAGCTGGGGAAGCAAACCGGGCTAAGAGATAGGAATGAAAACCAGGTGCAGATTGGCTTCATCAACCTGAGTGAGATTTCGGGAAGTCTAATGCCAGGTGGCTTATTCCTAATGTTTCCAAGCCCATTGTGATTTGGGGGAAAGTGTCCTGGAGTAATACAATTCCCAGTGCACAAGGAAGCTTAATTACATTGAAACTCAGCTCAAGGTACTTGTTGTTTCTTCCAAGAAGATGGGCTCTAGAGATAGGTTACCTCACTAACTAAAGGGCCTAGGGAGGGGTCTGGCCTGGTCTCAGTCTTACAGATAGCACAGAGGTCATTTGAGCTGCTGGCTACCTCTGGTCTGTTGTAAGAGCTTGACATGGCCTGGCCCAGCGGATCACCAGGCGGTTCATCATTTCTGATTCTCAGCTTTCCGGATGGAAGAACAGGTTTTTCATCTTTTCCACTGGAAAGACAATCCTGTGCATTAACTTTCTTGATTTCTCTGGAGATCTGTGGATACAAGGACCTTCGTCCTGTCCTCCCAACAACTATGTACCTTACGAACAAAGATCTTTACATACAGATCTGTGTTGGCCTGGTAGCTGATGTTCTTCTCATTGTGACCCAATATCCAGGAAGAAGCTCTCTGAGAGGAGAGGGATGTATCTTGACTCAGAGCTTGCGAGGGAGCATTCTGCTATTGTGGCACAGATGTAACTGGTGGTGTCCGGTGGTTGCAGCAGGGAAAGCCAGTGGCGAGGACCTATTTTCATTTCTATTGCTTTGATACAAACACTCTGGCCAAAAGCAATCTAGGAGAGACGGGGTCTATTTGGCTCAATTCCAGGTTACAGTCCACCTTAGAGGGGACGGCATGGTGACAGGAATTTAGCATAGCTGACGGAGAACAGTGGACACACATCTGCCTGATGCTCAGATGGCTCAGCTCCCCTCCCCTGCTCTCAATGCAGTCCAGAGCCCTGACACAGACCATGGCACTGCCCGCCATCAGGAGGCTAGGGCCTCACATCACTTACTGTGATCAAGATCATCCCCCAAGACAAACCTCAGGCCAGTCTGATCTAGAAGTCTGCGTGGTCCCCAGCAAGCCTCAAGCCCTGCCCACATGGTTGTATGTTGACTGGCTAGGCTTTGTGGCCAGAGGGCTCCCTGTTCCCAAAATAGCGCCATCAATGCAGGAATCAAGTGTCCAGCACATGAACCTGTGGGACATAGTTCACATCCAAACCGCAACGGGTGGGCTCCTCAGCAGCACCCCAGAGGACAGTCATAGAAGAAGGCTGTCCAGTGTGAGACCTGAGGCCCTGCAGAGTTAACGGAGGTCCATGCTGACCGGCAGGGCCAGCCCTTAGCATTCTCCCATGTGCATCAGGTGGCCAGGACCACCACAAGCCCCCTGACTTGTTCCTTCACAGGCTGACAGTGAGTCTTGGGTTCAGTAGCAAGGATATCCCTCTCCATGAATCAGTTTTATTCCTTTTTTTTTTTTTTTTTGGCGGAAGGAATTTGCCTTTTCTAAGTTGCTCAGTTGTGAGCAATCTGTGAGCAGCTGTCCACAAACACAGCCCATGACAGCCTTGCCTGTGTCCGGTTTCCATTTGCTCTGCCCGGCTCAGTCCTGCTCTGTCCTGCCCGCCCCCAGAAGCCTCCTGGGCTGCACTGATGGAGTGGCTGCATGAGGGCTCAGGCTAGTTTCTCAGCCCTGTTGCCCTCATTTTGGCAATTATCCATGATAAACACAAACACCTGATTCTCTTAAGGACCCCTCCATGACTCTGGCTGTATGGATTAAATGTCAGATACCTAAGAAGGACACTTCTGCGGATTTACATCTTGTCGTCCACTTTTTCTGCTGTTTGTGTGACTTCTACTGAGTCTTTCTGATCACGGGACATTCGTGTGCATTGTGCCAATTGCCTAGAAAGCTCCCACTTGGCTCTTAGATACTCTCATACCTAGGAGTTACTACCAAACACCTGGTTGAAGATTCTTGCTTTTCCTCAGGGGGGCTCATCTTCATGCCAAATGCCTGTCATACTTCTGCTGTATCCATCCTGCATTTTTAATAACTAACTCCTGTATGAAAGAGACAGAGACTGAGATACCAAGAGTCAGAGGGCCAGACAGAGGGGTCATAGAGGAAAGGCAGAGGCGTAGGCAGACAGTATTAGCATAGCATCTGCTTTCTCCATTAGGAAGAGATGCCAGAGCACTGTACGGCCGGGTACCATGCATACTCGCAATCAGTATTAGGTTTGTGGAATGAATATTTTAACTAAATACAAAGTTTGAAATTACTGGAAACCAAAAACTGAAAACCAGAGCCATGGTTCCAGGTATTAAATAACATCGATGCAGTTTCTAAATTTAGATCTGACGTAGAATCTGTTTATTTAACATTTGTACATTTCATTTTACTTCAGTCTTTCTTATTCTCTGGTATACTTCAGTCTTTCTTATTCTCTGGTATTTGTAAGAAAAAATAGAGATACACACACACACATACACACGCTCCGTCAGTGAGCAAAGGAGGTAAATAGAGGAACAGTGACACAGATGGTCCTGTCTCGTGGTTATCCCATTCAACCTTTTAGTATTCTAACATATCATTATATATGTATATATATAGTGTGTATATATATATATATATATATATATATAGTATATATATGTGTCCACTGAAAACTTACACTAACTTGTACTATATACGGAAAACGATTTAATTACCTAAGCAGTCATCAATAAGATTCACTACTGAACAGTTACAAAATTTGAACTTTTATGTAGACACAGCCTTAAAACATCAGAATATGCGGCCAGCATTGCATCATTCCATAAAGTTATTTCAACCCCGAGACCCATGTAAAGATGGGAGACAATGGACTCCAGAGTTGTCCCCAGCCTCAATATGTGTGCATTGCCCCCCCCCCGCCGCCGCACCACACACACACTGTGACCCGGAGATAGAAGGCTGTCAGGAAGCAGCCCATGGTCCTCAGGCTTGTAGGATGGATATTAATGGTCCTGAGTGCGTTCTGTTTCACTCTCCAATGTCTCCCCAAAGTTAGGGGAAAGAAGAATCTTTTGATAAACCCGAGGTGAATGATTTTTACTTTATGTTTAAAAATAATATGGCATAACTTTGGCCCTGACAAAAATCATTCATCTTTTAATGGGAAAATTTTAGAACTCTGGTTCCACGTAATTTTAGAAATTTCTTGCATCATTTTTTTTAACTAAAAATATTTCACCGGGAGAGTGTTTGGCTAGCATGGTTGCATTATTTCTTAATTCCAAGGAATTCCATGGTTCCATGTGTGCTTTATTAAATGTGACCCACTTACCATTTCTTAGAAGACAGATTGCATGCAGTTTCCTTGCCTTGAAGGACAACGACTCATTAACAAGTTTCCTCTTCTACTCCAATGGCAGTGTCGTTTCAAGACTGTGTGGTAGGAATATTGTCGTTAAGGACTTAGCTAACACAAATCTAAAAGAGGCCACGTGAAAACCCCTCGTTTGAAAAGTCACATCTGGAGATGAAAAGACAACACGCTGTACTGTGCTGCTGCTTGTGGGGACTGCGGGCTGGATACAGTGTCATGTGGAACCTGTGCAGGTATGAAAGCTGTCTAACATTGCACAGGCTGTAAGTGCCAAGGTAATTTTGGTAAAGAGACAGGCCGTTGTCCTCAGTCATTGAGAGGACAGAACATGCTGTGTGTGGACTCTTCAGATTTTGTTCAGGAAGCATCTACTGTCTTGCCTTTCCTCAACTGGTCCCTCGGGTTTTATTGGTGATAACCTGGAGTGTTTCTCAGTGATAAACCATCTAGCTTTTCTGGTTCTTGTGTATGCAGAAGTGTGTCTAGTCTCTTTCATACTTAACTGGTATGAGTGTCCTCAAAATGCGCCATCATTTCTCTCTGAGATTAAAGCCCCGTGTGTCTTATTTTTTCTTTTTAAAAATTTGTTTTTGTGTGCATTGGTGTTTTGCCTGCATATATGTCTCTGTGAGGCTGTCAGATCCCCTGAAACTTGAGTTACAGACAGTTGTGAGCTGCCATGTGTGTGCTGGGAATTGAGCCCAGGTCCTCTGGAAGAGAAGCCAGTGTTCTTAACCACAGAGCCATCTCTCCAGCCCCATGCATCTTGTTAAGAGTCAGATCCTGCCTGGCAGTGGTGGCGCATGCCTTTAATCCCACCACTCAGAAGACAGAGACAGGCGGATCTCTGTGTGTCTGTGAGTTCAAGGCCAGCCTGGTCTATGGAGGGAGTTCCAGGATAGGCTCCAATGCTACAGAGAAACCCTGTCTGGAAAGCCAAAAAGAGTCAGCTCCCAGCCTAACATCTGTTCATGGGAGTAGGACAGGCTTGTTCCACCATTGCCATTGCTAGTGATATTTCTGTGTGTCCCTGGTGTTGTAGGCAGGTAACTTTGTTTCTTCTCTACAATGTATTCTTCTGTCATTCTTGAAAACTTATGCCTTTTCTTTAGTGGCGTTCTCTTGTCCTCTGTTTGAAGACTGGCTGTCTGTCTCTTGATCCTGCCATGTTGTCTGCTCATTTTGTTTATTCTGGAAAACAGTTGTTCTTTTCAAATTCACGCATCTTCTATTCCTTTTTATCCACCCCCCCAACAATAACACTTTAAATTCTTGTGTCCTTTTGCTCCTCTGTTATTCTTTTTCACCAACTTGTTTTATGGGCACCACATATTCTACATTGTAAATACAGGTGAGTTTATATAAAATATCCTGAATATCTCTCCCTTTAGATTAACAGATTCCAGGAGGCTTAGCTGAGACATTCTATGATCTATGGCTACCTGTTGTGTTTCAGAATGAAGCAATGGAAAAGCCATCTCAAAACTCAGGTACAAATAAATGTGCTAATTTTGACCTAGCACTAAACAGCATCTGCTGAACCTACATGTCATTATAGTAAGTGAGTAAGCCGAGCCCAGAGAGAAGAGCACATGGTGAATTCAGCCACGTGTAGGATCTAAGATAGTCCAGCTCAGGGAAGCAGAGAAGTAACGTGATAGCTGCCAGGCAAGGGGGCAGGTGGGTGGGGAGAAGAGAGACAGGGGGCAAACAAAAGGGCGCCCCCTTCTGTTGGGAAGAATGCTCACTGCTGCTGTCCTGCCCCATGCATTGACTATCATCCAGAATAATAGCCATGTCCAGCAGCAGTTCCCGAAGACTAACTGTCCTCAGCACAGCCAACCGATAAACACCCGGAGCGATTTTATATCTGATCCCGAGTACCAGAGCCCGCCCCACAATATACACAGATGAAAGTAAAGTGCATCTTTAAAAAGGAAGTATTTCAAGATCAAAAAATAAAAATAGCCTGTGAGCTGGCACCGTTACCTGGGAAATCTGCTCACGTCAAACAGGGAAGACTCCAATCTCCAGCTAGTTGACTTAAATATTTCCATCAGCATAGACAAGTTCTTGAGTAAAGGATTTAATTTTTTAAACATGGGGATACATATGATATTTGGAGTGTCTGTTTCTCTATATGCAGACTTTTGTGGATGCCCCTGTTTCCTGTCACCATCTGTGGTACCCGGTGTCCCTTTGCTGAAACTGAGAGTCCTGCATGAGTCTTCTCTGGCTTCCACGGCCCCTGGCTCACATCTGCTCCACCGCTGGCAACTCAGGGAGCTGATCACTGCTGGCCTCTTTCATTGATTCTTTGGTGTCTACAATCAGAATTTGAGGAGATATGACTCATTCCAGGGGAAGTTAGTGAAGATAAAAATTCAAACAAATGATTGGCAGGAGCATGCCAACTTCTCTGTTGGCCCTCCACACCTGTGGAACGAACCATTCCAAGGTCCCAGTCTGCAGGAAAAATTGCATATGCAATGCATGTGCAGACTTTCCTTGTGATTATTTCATAAACAAGAAAGTCTAACAATGATTTTATAGCTTTCACTTTACTGTTCATGACATTTAGGGGTACTTTTATATATTGGGGGAACTAACATGTATTTTGTCTATACATGCTACTACCCCATAGTATTTAAGGCACTTGAGCATCCATGGATTTTGTAGCCTTGGAGTTAGGTCTTGGAATCAATCCTGAGAGAGGCAGGTACTCACTATGTAGTGCAGGCTGGCCTTGAACTCATGGGACACTCTTGCCTCAGCCTCCAGGATTATGCGTTTAGCCTATCACCAGGCCTGGCTTCATTAATTGTTCGTTTGTTCACTGAAAACACATGCTTGCCATTTCTACCAGGTTTCAATTCATTTCCAAGTGCAGGCTTGAGTGGGGGGTTTTGTAGATGAAACAGGAACTTTGCTGTCTAACTAGATCAAGATAAGGTGCCAAGGCCATAATGTTATTGAGGACTGTAAAGGAGATGCACACGAGCAGGATTTGATCCCAAAGATATGAAGGTCTTGACTATGTTCCAGATATGGCTACGGCCCTCACACACCTCTCTTCCTCTGTCTCCATCTTCGAAAATAGCCCTCATCCTGTCCCAGGGCTCAGATCACACCCTGGGCAGGTGTGTGCCTCTTTGCTTCCTTTATCCTGGACATTTCTTTGATTGCACCATTGAAATAGATTCCTAAGCCAACGTGACTTTCCCACCAACAGGGAACTGCCTCTGCATCCACAGTCGCCGCCTGTATCAGTCTCGCTCGGCACACATTCTTCCCTATCTACATCTCCCATCTCCCTTTTTTCTCCCTTCTCCCCCCACTTTTTCCCAGGTCATGTTTTCTTTATGTTGCCATCTGTGATTTGGGAGCTATATATCCAATTTTGAGTCTATGCCTGGTCTACTTTGGGGCTTTAAAATATATTTATATGTCTAAGATACCATTTTCTTCCCTAATAAAAAGGTAGAAAAATTAACCAGCCATTGGTTTTGTAAAGTGAATGACTGACAGTGGTTTTTGTGTCTTGACCTACTTTAGAATCGGTGTTGGTGTGGAAGCAGCTGCCACAATCACTTATATTTCTTAGTTATTAGAAGCATGTTAAACTGCTGAATGAGAGGAGCAAGTGTAGCCCTCTCTCTTTTACTAGAACACAAGATGGCAACTAAATTTACAATATAGCCCCACCATCAACTTAATACTTGTCAACTAAAGAGGCAACAATATCTAGGGTAATCTACAGAGCAAGGATATCTTGAAGTACTTACCTTCATCTTTAACTCTTTGGGATTACAATTTAGTATTAAAAGGAATATTCTGGGTGGTTTTAAGTATGTTTATGTAGGACAATAGGTTCAGATATTATTAGAGTTTGTAGGAACACCCTAAAACAAAGATCAATGTAAAATTCTTGCTTAATTTTCTGGCAAGTGAGGATGCTTTAAAGGCAAATAGTTGTATTAAAGACACATAAAAATATAGTAGAAACAATTTTTAGCAAAAGTTACCAATAATATTCATAATATCAATATGCTTCTTACATGTCTAAAGTGTTTTATGCATCCCACCTGTTTCTTTAACATTAATTTGTGTTGGGCTCTGTGGCCATTCCCAAACAAAAGTGAATGGGTTAAATGGCTTCCTTGTACCCATGTTTGTGCATGTCTGAGTATCTCCCCCACCACAGGAGATGTGTGGAGGTGGAGAAATCCAGCTATGCCTTTGCTCTTTGTGGGTAATAAAAATTACCCACTTTCCCACAGATGTCAAATCTGGCAGATTTCCATAGAAAATTTGGATTGAATGTCAACTACCCAAATTATTTTAGTGTCTGCTGAAGTGTGCACTTGGCAGGGATTTCAGCAGGAAAATGGGAAATGGGTTTGAAAACATTAATAATATCTGAATACAACTCCTTAAGCTGATTGTTCACTGGAAAGACTGAGGCTCACATTGTCCCTGCACACTGGAGCCCTCCAAGGATTCCAGGTGGGCACATTGTCATTGTTTCAAATATAGAAGAGGGAGAGGAGCATGGGGAGGAGACAGCATTTACATTTGGCTTAGATAGCTCAGTCTGGCGAGTGACTAAACATTAGAGCCTCAGTGGCACAAATTGAAACTGGTTTGGTTGTTACGGTGGTAGAAAGATGGATTTGGTTAGTTTCACGCTGTGGTTTGGTGAGAAGAAGAAGCTCTTTCTCTGGCATCCTCCTTCAGTCATTTCTTCTTCCTACCCTCCTCCCTCCCATCCCCAGCCCATCTGCAGCATCTTTCTCCCAGCATTTGACCTCTCTCTCTCTGTGATAAAGAGGTCGCATCTTAGCGTTGTTTCTATAGCTGTTGTAAAGCACCCAAACCCAGGGCAAACTGGGAAGGAAAGTGTTTATTTGGCTTTTAGGTTACAGTCCATTGTGAGGAGAAGCCAGTGCAGGAAGCTGGAGGCAGGAACTGCAGCAGAGGTCAGGAGGATTGCTTCATGTTGGCTTCTCCTCTTGCTTCACTCAGCTTCTTGCTTTTATACACAATCCAGGACCAGCCACCCAGGGGTGACACCAACCACAGTGGGCTAGTCCCTCCCACATCCGTCATTAACCAACAAAATGCCCCTGCAGACGTGTCTTCAGGCCAATCTGATGGGAGCATTTTCTCAATTAAGCTTCCCTCTTCCCATATGGCCCCAGACTGTGTTAAGCTGAAAACAAAAACAAAAATAAAAGCAAAATCCAACTAGCCAGCACAGGATGGCGTTGTGAGAACTTAATCCTAGGAGGATGAGAAAACCCCCGTGCTTCAGAAAGCAATTCAAACTATAGGGTATGGATGATTCTGCGGTTTGTGGCATGGAGGGGGCAGCTTAGCCATCACACTAGGAAATTCTAGGTGACCCTGTTGCAATGTGCCATTTATTCGTCCTCCGTCTGCCAAAGATGAAGCCATTGTAAGGTTTATTCATTCACCAAAAGCTTGGCTGAGCACCTGCCCTGTTGTTTGACATGATGCTACTAAATGCTAGATATTCAAAAGCATAAAACAGATAGCCCATCTCCATGAAGTTTGCCAGAGACTCATTGCAAATGATTGACAGGGCTAATCAAGGTAGCAGAATTTGAAATAAATCACAAAAAAGTTGTGAAAGGAATCAGCACTGTTAGAGAGAGAGAAACAAAGAACAGAAGACCTAGACACAGACCAGGGGTGGAGCCGGTACAGGTACACCTTCAACAGCTCCATGCTAGGTTCACACTCTGTTTGCTAGAACCCTGCAGTCTAGAAGGGGTTAATGAGCATATGATGAAGCAGAGGGGGTGGGAGTTCCTGGAGCCCTCAGTCCTAGCAGAAGGGTTCCCAGCAGGTCCCCAGGCATCCTAACACTCTTCCCTGCCACTTCCTGTCTTTCCTGACCTTTAGAAGCACGACTGCTCAGGGAACCATTGGCTGCCCAGTTAATACATAAGGAAGGCTGTGTTAGAGTGGAGGGTTTCCTTCCCTTATATGTCCACAGTCTTTAAACACAACGTTTAGTCAGCATGGGAAGTGGTGGGTTCCATGATGGTATTTTCTTAATCAAGTCTATTATCTACTGCTCCATCCTCCTCTTCCCCTCCCCATCCTCCTCTGTCCTCCCTCCCCATCCTCCTCTTCCCCT
>PVIU01014881.1:0-50245 GCA_004026605.1 Ondatra zibethicus | reverse complement strand
CCTGCCCTGTTGGAAGTCCAAGGCCCACCCCCATCCCTCCTGGCCTAGGAAGGAGTGCATTCAAAAAGACTCGGTTCTCAAAAAGTTAATACATGCAGAAGAGATAGGTCCTGGTGTCATTGTTTGTGGGTTCTCCATCTGCCAACTTTCGCCGCCACATTCAGAGAGTCTGGTTTGATCATATGCTCATTCAGTCCCTATCAGAATTACACCTGACTTCTCTATGGGTCCCTGTTTCTTTCGCACAGTAAGGACTTTAATAGTAACAGATATGCTGTAGGTATTAACATGTGGTGAGTCTAAAATGACTAACACCCAGTGTTTATGATACATTTGAAACTTTCTCAAAAGTTTGACATTGAGTTTTCAATTGAACAGTAAGTTTCAGAAAAAAAAAACAGATTTATTTTTGAATAGCCTACACTTAAATTCATTTTTTACTACTTTGTTTTGAATAAAATTTGAATATGTATATGTCAATATTACATTTAATATCTTAAAGAGCTGTAAAAGGATAAGAACTATCTTTAGTTCTTTACACTATTTCTGTTTCTTCTGCAGTCTTATATACTAGATATTGATTATTCATATCCGATCTAGGGGAAAATGAAAGTAAAAGAAGAAAGAATATACTAATTTCATCATATGTATTTAAATAACATTAAGAAAAAAAATTCAATTATACTGAAGAAAGTTATATAAGGGACTAAATCTCACTCTTAACACTAGTATTTTACTCTATGATTAACACTGAAAAAATGAAAATTCCAAATACCATTTTTTGGATTTAGTGAGAAAGAAAAGAAGAAACTAGACTGATAGTTACAAAATATTTCTTTTGCAAAAACTTCTGATAAGATATTTTCACTCTATATTCAACATTACAATACTCTAATATAATCTTACAAAACCATAGTAAATTTAGAAATGTTAAATTGAAGCTATAGGCATATTTACAAGGTGCGAGGACCGAGAAAGCACGATGCAAAGTGGTTTACATAAATCCACCGTAAAACAATCAGGCTGCTAACGAGTCAGATGTGAGGCCTCATGGATAAAGTGAGGCCATCTTACTATTTGCAGGTTGATTAAGCATTCAGTAGAGTAGCTCAACTCCATGCATTTCTGGTTTACCTTTCTTCAAAACTGTCATAATTTCATGGTATTTCCTTTAACAATGAGTTGCTCAAAACCAGAAACAAAAAACACATATTTCATCTTTCTTTCATCTACTTTTATGATGTCTATTCCTAATTTCATTGCAAAAAACGAACTTTTTAATTTTTTCGTCTGATATATAGATATAAATGCTTGACAATGATTTTGTTTTAGTTTATGAATATATAATACTGTTTTCTAATAATATACAGTAATTTCTATTTTCAAAAGAATAATCTGAAAAAATTGACAGAGATTAGAAGGAACCTCTACTAAATTCTGGGAAATAATTCCTGGATGTTGAATTACCATAGGTCATAATAATATCTCTTGATACCTGAAACCTTGGAAACTGGCAGTTCAAGTTTATGCTAACCTTATGTTGTAGGTGTTTGTTTAATATCTGGGGTAATAAGTGATGCTATTTCCCTGGGAGATGAAGACTGATCAACTGAAGCCAGTTATGGAGATGCAAGCATTTGTGAGTGTCCCACAACACAAACCCTGGAAGCCACAACTGCCCTGTGTGGCAAAACCCATCTCAGTCATGTTGTCCTGGAGGTTTCTGAGAAAATACTGTGCTCTCTTTCTATGCATTCTACAATGGGAGTAGTGCATGCTTGCTCTAGGTCTTTCTTCTTTGTGTCTTTCAATTCCAGATATGAGTCTGTATGTTGAAATGTGATAAAGAGTAACAGAAACATCAAATGACCTCTCTGAATTGTTAACAGTTATTAACTGTGAAAACAGTGTTAGAGCCTCTTACATGGTTTCTTAAGTTTACATTCTAATTTAAAGCGTATTTCCTTTTTAACTCAGTCTATTATTCATATCACATGCTTCTTCGAAAGATATCAGCAATCCATTGACTTTTTGTTATTTCATTATAATACACATATATGTATGTATTATATATAATATTGTATATATTTGCATTCATATATGTATGTATTTACAATTATTACTGGCAATTGTACTATTTACTGTAATTCATTTTTGCAAGGACAACCACTGACTTGGCAAAAGACTGGCTTACTGAGTGTCATTGAAAAATTGTGGTCATGTCTAGAATTGTAACTACATGAATAGGGTGAGGAATTATTTCTGCTATAATAGAGTGTTGTTAGTGAAGTTATGGCTGTAATTATTGCTGAGATGAAACACTGTCACATAGGTATGGTACATGGTAAGATTGATGTTTGCAAAAAAGAGGCACTTGACTGGTCATATTCAACAACAGGCCGTGGCAGACCTCATGCAATTAGGTTTAGCTTTTGGGAAGTCATATAGACAGTTCAGTTAGGAGTTCATTAATTAATCAAAGGTAAGGTTTCATTAATTTGTCAGTTCTGTTGCTTCAAAATCATTCCTCTTTAGGGGCAGCTTTGGCATGGATGAGGTGTTGTAAAGAAGAGGGTCATAGAATGTTCAAATATCTTCTTCCGTCTGGAGAGTGATTTTTTCCTTAGAATAATTGCTCTCATTCCCAAAGAACTGTATATTGTCATGTACTCATTCTGAAAGTATCTATAAGAGCTGGAGTAGTGATATGTAGACTCTCAGAGTTTTTACAACACATACAATATAAATCCAAAAGGGAGAACCAACAGGATAACTATATGTACTTCAACAAAGACTCAATAACTTACTGATAACCCCTGTTCCTGCTCAGATGTATTCCGACCCAATCGAGAATTATTACTGTAGGAATTGTGTTTTCTGTGAAGGCATTATAGTCTTTTCCTGTGAAAAACTAACAATGTTTGAGACTGAGGGTTTAACTTGTTTATTAAATCAGATTGTTTTACAGAGCTTTGCTTACTAACTTCAACTTGTGATATTTTGGTAGAAACGAGTTCCATTGATGATGAACAACCTCTCAGTCTATGTTACTTTTGTAGCTTTAAGTTGTGTGTCATTTATTTTCTGACAGCAGGCAGTGAGTGATCCCACCTTGAGTAGATATGTTTTATGTCATACTTTTTGAGAAATGAGGAGCCTGAGGGGATCTCATTGATTTGCCAACTGTGTCACAGTCCATTTAAGGCAGAGTGACACATCCATGTGAGTAAAGTGATGACAAATGATTGTGTGTAGAAGAGGTGCCAGCAACACAGATGAATGAAGGGAATGATGAGGTATCCTTCATGAAATGGAAATCAAAGTACATGTTAAGACTGTGAGTGACAATTACACGTGCATGTGAATACAGTAATTTGAGTTGGACCAGAACAGACAACTGTAAGACCTAAAACTTGTCAGAATTTCTGAAATCATACAAGCTCATTTACACTGAGAGTCATCAGCTTACAGAATAAAATACTTACCATATATTGTAAACATTACTTTATATAGTTGTAAATATATAATTTAAATTAACTATTGTTAAGTTCTGCTACCGGAGATTTTCCTTTTTAAGCATGAGAATTATACACACATGTGAACATATTTTTTTCTGCCAGAAATTCACTTTACTTATTTTGATTTCAGTGTTATTTCTTACTAAGATATGTTAATAAGGTAAATTATTGCTATAGTTTTCCTAGGTGTTAAGGATGAAATCATGAAAATGTTTGAGCATCACTTAGTTTGAAACAGAATTTAACATCTACTGGGGATGAAGAAAAATAGAAACATTAATATTCCTTACTTATAGCTGCAATAATGCAAATCACTTTATGTTTATTTATAGATAGAATCATCTCTGCAGTTCTCTTTCACTTAAGTATAGATTCTTACATTTAAGTTTAGATTATATAGTCATGTACAATATTCTAAAAACTATCATGATATTCTAGTTTTCTTTCTGTTACCTTGACAAAATACTAATCAAAAGCAACCTTGAGAGAAAAAAGGAAATATTTCTTTGACTTACTACTACAGGCACAACTCATCATCAAGGGATCTCAGGTCAGGAACTCACAACCAGGGAAACATGCCAGAAACAATGGATGAATGAGACTTGCTGGTATACTCTCCAGGTTACTTTAAGGCTTATTATACTCATCTAGCTCTCTTATGTAGCCTAGGACAGCTTGCCCTGGTTGATGCAGTCCATAGTAGGCAAAGCAGTTCCTATATCAATCAACAATGAAAACAAACTCCCTCCTGACATACCCATAAGTCATCCTGATCTGGGCAATGCCTCTATTGAAAATACTCTCAAATGAATAAGTTGTGTCAAGTTGATATTGAAACTAACTTCAGTATGCTCTATTAGTTATTTAACTTTGAAAAGTTACACTTATTTGAAAATAGGATATTTAAAATAGACAGTTGGTAATTGTTTAATAAACAACAAATGGAAAATACCTAGGGTATTTTCTTGATTGCTGATTGAGAGGATCAAGTGGGCAGTGTCATTCCTGGGCCTGCTGGAATGGTTTATATAATACTGCACATCCCCAGGTGGGCAAGACAGTAAGTAGCATTTCTCCATGTTCTCTGCTTTAGTTCCTGCTGCCAGGCTCCTGACTTGAGTTCCTTACTTGTCCTTTCCTCATGAGGGACTGTGAGCTGTTAGCCAAAACGATCCAAGTTGGTTTTAGATACTATTCTATCATGGAAACAGCAAAGCAAACTAATGATATTATCATTCTTTGCTCTTTGTTTAAAAGAAAAATGATGGCATAAGTCACAAAACAATCCCACACCAGTTCAGAATTATGAATAATAAAAGGTTATTTATTGAAGGGGAAAACTTATAGATCACTTTCCTAGATAACAGTCCTCTGCACAAACAGGAACAGAGTCTAGCAGCCAGAAGCGGGAACCAGAAGCAAGAAAGCTGATGCACGTTTATAGCTGCTTTACAGTATGAGAGACCATGCCCAAGTGGGACGGTATCTTAAAGGCTATTGGCTGAATGAGCAGACTATGCTCCCACTGCAAAAATATATATCCCATGGTTTTGTTTTTGCCTTTAACTGCAAATATTGTTCAGTGTTTTAACGGACTTTCTACTGAAAGAGGTTTCATTCTTATTATTTTCATAGTAGCTATGTTCAAAACAATATTTTATAATTAGCAATTAGTTGATTGTATATTAATGCATTTACATGAGGTAATTATAATAAGTCAAAGGTGACTAGCTATTTTTATCACCATTCTTGCTCATTCTTTTTCTCTTCATAACCTGTCACATTTAATTCTTCATGTTACTTCTTGTGTTTTAATGAGTTTCAGCAAACATGAGGCATATTTTGGGACATACATAAAAATCCCATCTCAAATATGCAATCTTTTTTCCTCCTTTCTTCATTTGTTAATTTTGGTATTAAAGACACCAAATTTTTCAATTTACCTTCTTTCACTGTTGTCACGAAAAATAAGTGAATTTATCAGTAATGCACATTATCAGTGAAAATAATACACATTGGTTCTGATGGTCAAGGGAACATCAGTAAGCATGATGTACCCTAAACTTTTTCACGACTAAGTAAATTCTAAATTCTAATTAAGATGTCATGAGTAGCTGAGTAACACCCATACCATAAAAGTGACGATGGCATGGGACTACACTATCTGGCTTTAGTTGTACAACCTGGGCTTACAAAGTCTTTCCCACACTGCATTTGGATTCCATAGGAAACATTTTTAGATTCTCCTTTCTTATACACAATCCTAGTCCACAAGAACCACTAAACTCAAAAGACCCTAATTTATAGGGCGGGCATAGAAAAGAATGGGATTTTAAATTATTTGATGAATGAATTCCTGAAATCCCTGTCATTTACCTAGTTCATATTTAATATCTTATTTAATTTTCATGGTTCGACTCATAATTGTCTTTTTCCTTGTTGCAATAATTTTCTTTCTCTTCATTATGATTTAATTCATTTTTATTTTTTTTAAATTTATTTATTTTACATCCAGGCTGCAGTTCCCCTTCTTCCTCCCCTCCCAGTCCCACCCCCAACACCTCCTCTCTGTTCCTATTCCAAAATCCACTCCTTTTCCATTTTTGTTTAGGAAGGGAAAAGTCTCACACGAGTATCAAGAAAACAAGGCATATAAAGATGATGTAAAACTAAGCACCTTCTCATGGATTAAGGATGGGTAAGGTAAAAAAGCCAGTAAAACAGTGGAAACATGGGCTGTCTCCAATCATTTCTATTTCTTTGCCTCCTTTATCAAATAATCAGCATGCAGCAATTTCCATAGGGCAGAAATTTTAAAATACTGTCTGTTTCTTCAAACAACTTTCCTTTTATTCAGCAATATACTCTGAAGAAACTGCAATTAAAATATATTATTAATATTTTAATTGCCCCTGTGTTTTCTTTCTGGAACCCTGGAGGTTGTCATGACTCCGAGATTGCCTGGATGGTTTTATTGTTAGTCTCAAAACAAATAAACATTGGAAAAGATCGTTGTAGTAAGCTTTTATTTTAATAGGAATGCCTCAGTCCTGAAATTAACTTTAATGTCTTGGCTAGAGATTGTAAGTAGATAAAGTGATTGTTATGTTATGTAATATATATTATGCTTAGAGATAAGAAATATGATGTCCTGATCTAAGAGAACCAATTTCACAGAAAAGTAAAACTTTACCAAAACTGCTTGTCCCTCAAAGCATAAAGAATAAACTGGTGTTCATTTTCAAGACTTGATTAAAAAATACATTTATCTAAAAGGTGCTGGGATTGCATTTAAATAATGATCAATCATTCGTTCATGTGTTCAGATATTATGTATAATCACAGGTTTATCAACAAAAATCTACACACCTTCCAAAAGTATTCAATAACTCTTACGTCCTTCAACTGCTCAAGTTTCCTCAGTAATTTTGAAAATATAGAGATGGAGGATAATAAAATAACTGGAGAGAATGATGGCATTTTTAAAGTACAGAAGAACTCTATGCAATAAGAAGATAGAGGACTCTCCAAGATCTTTTCATTTCTCCCAATTCTGACTACATATAATAGGCATCCTCACTGTGAAGCTGCTAGAGATTCTGGCGAAGTGCAAAGCAAATAAATGATACAGGTATTGTACATAGTTAAGATCACTAGAATTCAGGCCAAATTGTGTAGAAATCCAGAACTCTAATTTCCAAGTACAGAATTCAGAAAGGAAAGGATAAACTTTAAAATACTTTTGCAAACCCTTAAGATATAAAGAGAAAGATTCTTTTTCAAAATAAATAAATCTAATATGTGCCCTTTTTTGACAGGAGCTTCCTAAAGTACTCTGGAGAATTCAAGGTCCATTTATCATTTTATAGTTTTATGAGACTGAAATGTACTACATATTTTATTTTTCTGAAAATAGTTATCTTCCTAAAAATGGGAATTTACATTGAACAAACATCTCTTTTATATGCATAAAAAATTTCTCTGATGAAACCTTCTCATGAACATCTACTGTCTGTCATTGCATATTTCTAATATATAATAATGAAACTAGGTGTTTTTCTTTGCTCCTGGGAAGATACTTTAGCTGTCACATCAAAAATAGTTTCATGTATATGACCTATTTTGCAATCACGCAATAACTCATAATCATTTTAGATAATACTCATATGCTATCATTTATTGCAGAATACAAAAGAATTTAAATGCTTCTATACCCTATTTATTTGCATATTAATCCATTATGTGCATATGTCATGAGTACTTACCATGAATCAAGTATTGAGATAGATGGTAAAGAAATACATAATGAGGGACCACCATTGAGGAAGTAAATCAGAGCAGTGTGATTAGGGGTAATATGATCACTTTTCCATGTTGAGTTAGGCGATCCAACATGACTCTCAATGTCCACAATGTGATTGTGTATTCCCTGTCCAATTCAACTAGCTCAAATATTGGTGAGATTAATGAATGCAATGGATCATCACTCCCATGGAAAAATTACATTACATAGAAGAAAAGATTTGTATATACAGTTAAAATTCTTAATCTAAACAGAGATAACCAATAAAGGTTTATATAAGGGAAGATCATACAAAAACAGGCGACAAAATAAAAGAAATAAAAGAGAATCTTGTCCTGGGGTTAAAGAGGCAAAATGAAACTTGGTATACTACCTGTATATCAGCAAACTTGTATGTAGCCCTACGGTCTGAAAATGTTCAATCTAGACAGCTAGTAGGAATCTTATACTAGAAACGTGTAAGTACATAGAACTAAATTCTATCCAAGAAGAAGAAAAACTTGTGTCTTAGTTTACAATTCTCACTGACATCTTAATTTCTAAATTGTGACAACTTATGAAATGGAAATTCTCCTAAGCCATAGATGGAATTTTGACATTGAGAATTCATGAAATTACACATATAAGTTGATTTAAGTTTATAAGCTTTGTGTCAAATTTTATGCAGCCTCAAACTCCAATGCACTAAAATATAAAGATAAAAAAGACATCTTAAGCAGTTTTGGAAAGTTTCCTGAACTGGTAATGTAAGTACTAGGGGATTATACATTATCAAGTTAAACATGACAGACACAGGAAGGGAAGGAAAAAGATGATGGGCAGGAGAGAAAGTTCATGAAATTGAGAACGAATCAGTTTGAATGAAACCCCAAAGAGAAGGAAGATACATTACCATGTATCATTGACCAAGACATTCCTCAGGTTTTAAGGGAGCTTCATGCACAATTAAGGATCATAAGGCAAGCTGAATGGTGGCCTCAATTCCCCACCATCTCAACCTCTCAGGGTATCTAAGTCAGAGCAGACATCTCTCATTGTTATAGTGCATGACAAACTACGATTGTAGATAGAATCATGCTAAGAACTGTAAATTAATGAGTTCATTATTTCTGCTGTATATGGAAAGGTCTCATATTCTATCATAACATTTCTCTCAGGATCATTATAAAATGGAGACATACATTTAAAGAAGGAGGATGATAAGAATAATTTGGATAGGTGTCATTTAACGTGCTAAGAGCCAAAAACTATGCTGACCTAGAAGCTAGAAAAGCAGCAATATAGAAAACTTTGAAAGGAAACAGTATTTACTGTAAATGACCTTGTCTAGACTGAGGTTAGCATTCAATCACTGTGAGATTATGGCTCATTTGAAATTGTATATGTTATTTTATTTATTACGCTGATACATGATGAAAATAGAAACAAATTAAGTGAAATTCATTAATTTGGAATACTCTTTTTTTTTATATGTTGGGATTAAGTTCTCTGATCCATAAATTTAGCACATGTCCAAAACTGGTTAAGATTTCTTACAAATATGCTAAAACTAAAACTTGCAATGTTGCACTAGGCATCACATGACCCTTACAAGTTGTGTTATTGTTTATATAAATATATATATGTAATGTTTCTTTTTTCCCCTGAGATTTTATTTTGCTAAAAACTATGCTCTCCTAAAATTGAGAAAGTAATGTAATATACATTTTACTGCATAGATATTTGTTAGGAAACATTAAAATCTTGTTTTTATCATTTCCCTTTTACAATATCATCCATTTAGAGAATCGCACATGCTAAGGTTCCCTCTGAAATTATATTGATAATAGATTTATCCATCCAGTTGAATTATTTTTTCTCGAATTAAAATTTGCATAAGTCAAACTAGCATGCTGATTTCAAGTATATACATCTCTTTTAGTATCAAGCTCTATAAGGATGTTAAAATTCTTAAATAAAAGTAGAGCTCCAAAATTCTAAATGTGAATGTTCATGAAATTAAAAAGCCTAAATATGAGACCATATTAATCTGCCACTATAAAAAATTTCTTCAATGGCTAACAGAAACTAGGAAAAGAGCTGCAGTTATTGTTTTAAGTAAGCTACTGGGGCTTAACTTGGCAGAACTATAAATGCTTGACATGTGAGCTAGTTTGAGTTTGAGAGTCAGTACCTGCAAAGGAAACACAATTGTCACACTCAGTCAACCCTCACCAAGAGAATTCAAAAACTGATAAATACATCATAATATAGGAACTGAATCACTAATATATACATAGTTATATTTCTGTGTAGAAGGTGTCCAGTTACTGTGTTTATGTATAATTGAGTGAGCTGAAAGACAGATAGACAGACATGTATGTGCACGCACATACACGAGAGAGAGAGAGATCACTTTAGCAAAAAGATATGTCTGGAAATCAAGTCACCCAGCTTGTACAATTTGTAATAAAAAGATAAAAGAATAAGCATATTATTCTCTTTTATTCTAGAGAATAAATCACTCTGGTTCTGCTGTGACAATAGTGGTTATTGACCGGATAAGGACAGTAGTTCTTTGTGGTAGATACCAATCATATTAAAGATGTAAACAAAAGCACTTTATAACCTCAGAACACCTATTTGTGAAAGTATTATCCAAACAAGGGCCATAGAAACTGTGCTTCATAGGCAATATCTGGACATGAATATTAGGCATTTGACCACCACAAAGGACTACATATGAAAAGAGCAGTCAGCTCAGAAATTTCATGTAGGTCAAGAAATTGTGAAAACTTATTTTTTTTTTATTCTGTTGGTGAAGTGTTATATATTTGCTTAAGTAGAACTGGAAGATTTCCCTACATTTTCTGTGCCATTTTCAAACACATACAGGAATCATTTCCTCAATACATAAAAATACATTTCTTCTCTATAAATGTGCATGTTCTGTTATCAGAACTACACTATAAAATCATTTCAAGAGAAAAATTAGTCACTAACGTCTGAGGTGTCTGGCCAGTGTCTTCTCATTTGTCCCACCACAACATAGCCACCCCCAGCAGCTGAGGTACATCCTTTCTGTCCCTCCATGTTTTCCTATTGCTAGAGCACATTGTGCTGCTGTGAAGACAGGATAATGATTGTAGGTTTAAAATCCCCACACGTGGTCCGTATTCATCACTAAGTGGAGCTGGAGCTCGGCTCAGAGTGGGATGACTTTGAGGGGGCATCTTGACTCCAAAGGAGCTTCGCCAGGAAGCTGGTTCCAATTCTTGCTGACTGTCTTTATGGCATTCCCATTATAATTTTCCCACCTTTTTTTTGACTCCCATTCACATTCCCCTCCAGTGTTCCCCAGATTACACCTGTACTTCCAACTTGGTCTTAGCATGATCGTCCGCATTAACCCATGCAAGGAAACAATATTGTTATGTGGACTGATGTCTTGAAACAAGTCAATAGGTAGGTGATAGATTAAGTATCTGGAATCGATTGATCTCTTACAGTATAGCTACTATTATGCTACGTTATAAATGGACTTATCCTTTCAATAACATCTCTAGTAAGTCCTCATTAAGATGAGATTTAGAAAAATCTCAGGTTCATAAAAAGAATTAATATGTATGTGTGTGTCCATACACAAGTGTATTTGGGTGAAAATATATCAATAAAGTGGCTTGCGATGCTTCTATAGAAAGTCATGGTACTGTGAGGACAGTGGGCAGGCAAGGGTCTGTGTATTATCAGTACAGGGTACCAGGAGCTGCAGTGTGCCTCAAAGAAGGACGTTGCTTATTCAGGCAACAGAGGATTCTTCAAGCCCATCTAACAAATGTTTATAGGCAGCCCACTCCTTCCATTTTCTGGGCTCAAAGTAACACTTTTGATAACATTGTGTGAAGCACAAGGGAGGTAGAAAGAGATGATTGTTAAACAAACAAACAGAAAAAGAAACAAAAGTGCCAATAGATTCTTTACACAAGAGACATCATTTTAAATATGAGAAAGTAGAATTTTTCTTTGGGTGATGAACACTAAGCAGGTCTTTAAATCAAGGCGGTACTAAAATTTTTAAGCAATTTTGATTTTTATTATTGTAGGCAGCCCTTTGATCTTAAAAATGCTATTGATTGTAGAAATGGCAGATGTATCATACAAAAATGCTGATCAATAGGTAAGTGGCCGCTTTCAGGCTGAACCCAAGGGAATTAGAGAGAGCTGGATGGCAAAATGGCCTGAAAACCTATTCTGGATCGGGTATCTTCTGATCAAGTAATAAACAATCTGGTTGGTCATAAGGCCAGAACACAACATATGTATCAAATAGGAACTCTGTCCTCAAAGAACAAAGCAAAATAGAAACGGCCCATCCTCATTCCTTAAAATATATAATCAAGAATATTTATTAAACTATAAAATAACAACTCATCCCCCCTTTCCTTTTCTTATTGCTTTTGTACCAGTTACAGCTTTATTCTCAGCTAATCTTCTCTCATTCTAGATATGACGCCGAACAAATATCAAATTTCTTTGAAGTATCTCTAAAATCACTAAATATCAACACAGATGCAGTCTCAAAATTCTGTCAAATATTCTTATTAATATATTCCTATTGAATGTGTCATTCCTTCATTGCCTAACGTCAAAAAACTTAATTTTTCTCAGTCATGGGTCTTTCATTGTTTCTGGTTGTGATGCCAATTTAGTTCTTGAGACTAGGAAGTAGAACCACAAGTATACAAAGCACTAAATTGAACCTACCTATTTCATTGTACGGGAATAAATTCTTTACATATAATAATTCCTGGAGTAGCCATAGCCACGAGCTAGAAAAATTGCTAAATCAGAAATTTATTGATCCATATGCTTGGAGACAAGGTCTTGACATGGTGGACTCTTTCTGAGGTCTATGATAAAGAAACTGTTGAATGCTTCTTCCATGCCCATCAAACTTGCCCTGCCAACTCTGATATTCCTGGGTTCAGGGAAGAATCATGAGTCACCATCTTTATTATTTTATGAATTCTGCCTTTTTAATTTGTGTCTAATATTTTCTTTTGGAAAAGACAGCATTAGGACCTAATCTCCAGTTAGATTAAATTGTGCTTTAATGGACAACACCTGAACTTTTTTTATTTCCAACATAGAAAATTTCTTTTCATACTAGGAGCATAACAGGTCAATATATGATTGCAGATGTCACAAATAAGATTTCGTAGATTAAGTAGAAACTACTTTTTTTATGTGTCTCTTTTTAAAGTCTGTGGTTGGGCAATTCTCAGGTAAACTTGTCATTGAGAATAATTATGTTTAATGCTGGTTGAAAATATATATTTAAACAAAGTCCAAATAGTTTTAGGTCACATTTTTATGAAATTGTTACTTAGGAGTCTCTAAGAGATTCCCAAATCTATACAGTTTATTCCATTGTTTGCAATTGCCCACTAGAACTAGATGGCAAGATCCTTTTGTTGATGACACTACATAATTTACAAACAAGACACAGAAACAAAAAGCAGCTGTACTTTGAGTTTTATCTCTGCTAACTGGCACCCATATTATCAGTGTGTGCTTTATAGAGATATTTCCATGAACCTTCATTGACACACCATGTGCCTGTATGTCACAACTATTGTCTACTCCATTTCTTTTTGAGGAATGGAGGAATGACAATAAAATCTGTGAATGATTTAGAGTTAAACTGCTGATGACAAACCATCTAGTGTAGATTTTGGTGGAAGAATGGGTTGACTCTCAAGCAGAGTTCTGAAGAAAAAAACTGAAAATGAGGTAAAATAGACAAAGAAAGAATTACTTTACAGAAAACAAGAATGAAAAGCAACTTACATCTACTGTGTTGTTAGAGCAGAAGACAGTATCATAGAAAAACAAACCCAGAAGAGAGCTGAGAGAACTAAAAGTCTAAAGTTTCAGTCAATTTTAATAGTGTATAACTTATCTTCATTTCCAGTATCCAACTAAAAGCAGAAAACAATAAAGCTACTAAGAAGGGAGAAATATTCCTTCTCTTTTAAAACTCTGCACAGCATAATACACACGTGTCATACACCACATAATAACCAACCCACTTGAAATAAACTGATTAGTAAACTACATACTAATGACTATTAACATAAGTATTGTCAGTCATAATCAAAATGGACATTATGTACATATGTATATATTAAAAATAGGATCTCTGTGTTAACTGAGATCACATAGAAAGGGATGTTTCTTGTGGTTTGTTTTGCTCTTTTCTCATTGTTCTTTAGGGGCTCACCACCCAGCTCTTAAATAACTACACATAGGCTTATTCTTTCTAATGAATAACTGGATTTAACTTGAGTTATTTCTAGCTAGTTTCTCTTAGCTTAAATTATCCCATCTGTCATTTGCCCCTGGGCTTTTATCTTTCTCTATTCTGTGTACCTTTCTTTACATACTCCAGATGTGTATCTGGGTGATTGTCCCCTGATGTCCTTCTCTCCTTATCCTTTTCACATTACTTCCTGAGCTTTCTTTTTTTCTTCTTATATCTCTGCCTGGAAGTCCCACCTATATCTCTCTCCTACCAGCTATTGGCCATTCAGCTCTTTATTAGACAAATCAGGTGTTTTAGACAGGCAAAGTAACACAGTTTTACACAGTTAAAAAGAAAGCAGCATATCTTTGCATCATTAAACAAAGATTCTGCAGCAGAAACAAATGTAACACATCTTAAAATCATATTCTATAACAGCTTATTTTCTCAGACTGATAGTTTTATTACACTACCCCTCAGTCTCAGAACATGTATTTATCATACATTGATTTTCCTTTTAAGGGGCTGTGGTCAGCTGGTGATGCAATCAACCCAAATTCCCACTAGTATATGATCTTGTTAAAAAAAAGTGGAGGTGAAAAGAAATTCAAACGTTATAAAATCATTTAACTCATAAGTATAGAACTAAGCATTATCGTTGTACTGGTGAGAGTTGAGCCTATATGTCTGCCTCCTCATTTTTAAATGCGATATCTGAATACCACTGATTAAGATTGAATTTAGGGAAACTTAACTTCTATGAGGAGACTTTTCAGCTTTAATTCCAAGCTAAGTAATTATGCCTGATCAATAGCCCAGGCATGCAATCAGCTTAAAGTTCTACAAACAGAAAACTGATTATAGAATATAAGGTAGATGTCCAAGGTATAACCTTAATCAACCATAAAGAATAGAATTATCATCTACAAAATAGAGGTTTTTACATTCGGTTGTTTGGTTGTCTGTTTTACTTTTTGAGAAAGGGTTTCTGTGAGTAGCCCTATCTTCCTGGAATTCAAATTGTAGACCGGGCTACCTTGAACTAAGAGATCAACTTGCCTCACCCTCTCACATTTTAGAATTAAAGATGTGAGCCACCACCTATTGGCTCATTATTACTTTTACTTTTTGTTTTGTTTTACATTAGTGAGGGGGCACACTACAAGGGAAGATACAGAGGGACTGAGAAGTGAGTGAGATTGGGCTTCATGATGTGTAATTACCAAAGGATCAATGAAAAATTTTGTGAAAAACATCTTTAAGCAGTGGATATTAATGGAAATTATCATTTAAATACAATATACTTTACTTATAAAGTCAAATTTCATGTTTCCTCTGATATGTAAAAGAAACATAGAATACATATGTATACACATACACACATATAATAAAATGGGGAAGAAAGAGATGATCATATAGACAACATAACCCACCATCAACACCAATACACATGTATATTTAAACATATAAGACTTAACAGACAAAGGAGTATTGTATGAAGAAGGGGACTAGTATAGGAGAAACAAGACGGACAGGCTAAGCATATAAAACATAAAATTATTTCATATTTTCTTTCATATGTATAATCTAAATTACAGACAGCAAAATATATATATCGATATATAAACACATGTGTGTGTTTACATGTATGTGAGTGTGTGTGTATGTGGGGAGGGCTGAAAAGGAGAAACAGGAATCTCCAGGGATCAAAGACAATGTAGTAGAATAGAGGGCAATGTGGAATGATATATGTAAGTCAATGATACACACACATAAAATTGTCAAAACAAAAAAATCACTATGAGAGACATACTTGGATCTTATCTACATGGGAAGTAGGAAAAAGACAAGATCTTCTGAGTAAATTGGGAGCATGGGGACCTTGCGGGAGGGTTGAAGAGGAGGGGGGAGGCAGGGAGGGGAGCAGAGAAAACTGCAGATCTCAATAAAAATCAATTAAAATTACTTTTCATGTTAATTTAAAAACAAAAACACAAAATATATTACATGGTAATTAAATAAATAAGTCAAGTGAGAAAAATTTGGTGAGGTAAGAAGCATGAAGTACTGCATGGGCTAGTCATGTTTAATGTCATTAGGGGGCAGTCCTATTTCTTTCCTTCTTTCTATTTTTTTTTTTTTTTGGTTTTTAGAGACTGTTTCTCTGTAGCTTTGGAGCCTGTACTGGAACTAGCTGTTGTAGACCAGGCTGGCCTTGAACCCACAGAGATCTACCTGTCTCTGCCTCCTGAGAGCTGGGATTAAAGGCATGTGCCACCAATACCTGGTTCTGTCCTATTAAGCATTAACTCTGTTTAGAACCTCAAAAGCTCTTGTTATCCTATTTTACAAATCTAATGGCACCTGTAAAGAATAATCATCCATGGAATCTATAAACTCATTAATCTTTAATGAATTAATAATGTAGTCATAACTGGACATAGCAAGGAAAATATGATTATCCATATTAACAGGTAGAAGTGGGGTTTTGAATTACATGGAATGTCAACACCCAGCAAGCCCTGATATGAAGTAGACAATACCAATAGCAATGCCTTGACAGCCCTTCTAACTTGAAAATACTGAGGTATACTTTTTAATGATCTCTTTTTGTAACTCATTTTGTCTGGAAATTAAGAAATGATTTGATGTATTTATTTCAATATTTTCAAGAAGAAACTGAGACAGGCAAATGAGCTAAGTGAACAATGCTCTATTTAGTTATGGAGGTAGACACTTAACTGCACAGTGATGCTTGTCACTGTGCCCTTCAGCATCTAAAACTTGGATGCTTTTGTAATTCTAATAAATCATATATATATGATATATATATTCCCCCAGAAAAAAAGAGTATTTTTTGTTTTATTTGTTTCGTTTTATTACTGAGTCTAATTAAGGTACCAGGGAGATGACTTAGTTGGAAAAGTCTTTTCTTTAGAAGCATTCTTATAAATTCCTGACCTGTGTCTTGTGTTTTATTTCCAGCACTGGGGAAATGGAAGCAGTCAGATAACAGGGATTCTCAAGAACATCAGTATAGGCTATTGTACACCCACATGAATGAGAGAAAGAAAGAGAGACAGAGACAAAGAGAGAGAGAGAGAGAGAGAGAGAGAGAGAGAGAGAGAGAGAGAGCACCTAGGCAAACAGCAGCTGCAAATTATGTTTAAACTTACCCAGGTATCAAGTTCTAGAAAATGCTGTATTTTGATAGTGTCTTAAATGATTTAATATAATCTTATGATTAGTCAAATGTCTCATTTAATTTATCTGTTAAACTACTAATTGTTGGTACTTCAGAAAATAAAGCTCAAGTAGAATGACTGGCATTAGTGACTTGGATTAAATAAAACCTTAAATCTGAATCAAATAGAAGAGATTGATTACTTTCTTATTCATTGAATAATAAAGATATTTGTTTTGAGAAATGTCAATGTACTTTTAAATTAACAAAATAAATACTGTCTTGAATATTTTGTACTTTATATAGTGGACTTCAGGGAGTATTTTTTTGAAAACTTAAAACTGAAAATATCATTACCCGCAGATTGGACACTTCAGAAACCATACATACTTACAGAAAATTTTTATAATGCTAAATTCTTTCAAAGCCTTTACATTAAACTTTTAAATCACAAAGATGTCAAAAATGGAGTCATTTCCTATCACCCTTTTAAAAAATTTGTGGGAATAACCCATACCACACACTTTGAAATCTCTGCAACAAAGAAAATGAATTTGTTTTAAGCAAATAGTTTTCAAAGGCTGAGCAACTCTAGATCATTTCCATACTGAGATATGCAAAATATTTGACTCTGGTTTTCTTATCTGTGTAATTTACCTTTATACATTTAGAGAATGTAAGTTATTCAAGTGGGAAAATATTTGAATAGAATTCTCTCATTCATAATTTATACAGTGAATTCTCATGCAGCAAGGTCGATCTAAGATAGAAAGTGATGTGTTCAAATATGAATAAAAGGGAAATGAAATTCTGGCTTTTTGGAACTTGCAGTTTGGAAAGTGGAGGATATGCTCATCAGTGGTAGAGTATGGGATTCTATAAAGTGTTATTTCAGGCTCAGAGGAAGGGTTAGTGTGTTAAAGCCTAACCTGAGAAGTGACCCTTCCAAAAACTTGTCTGCAGGGTAGTGCATTGAGCCATACACGGGATTTACTCTGAAAATCATACTACAAGTACATAATTCCTGTCTTTTAAATCATACACATGCACGCACAAACACACAGATCTATCTGTCTATCTATCTGTCTATCACATATCTATCTATCTATCTATCTATCTATCTATCTATCTATCTATCTATGTATCTATCTATCTATGTATCTATCTATCTGTCTATCTATCTACATACACACAGAAACACATACATCTTTCTATGTCTATATCTATTTATCTATATATCTGGCTTTATATAGAATATAAATATAAGTATATGTTATATATGTATATATGTATATATATTCTTGTATACATGTTTGTCTTTTTTAAATTCAATCCAGTATGAGCACTACTACATATCCATTACTCATCGCTTTTTTGTTAACGTTGCATTATACTATAATCACTTTTAGGAAAATCTATTTCACTAAACATATCATTAATTTATTTCACCAATGAAATTTTACATAGATTTTTATAATTTAATTTAATTTCTATCTAAACTATATTCATTGCTTGTTTAACAAATGGAACAACTATAAATAGCCAAATGCTATTAATTTCAGGTACTCTGAAACACTGGAGCCTGGAAGTTTGCAGTAATTACTTTACACATAAAAACGGAAGAGGTTTTAGCACTAAGGGAAAGAAAACAGATAAGTAACTCTACCTTCTTAAGAAGACTTGGTTGCAAAGGCACTGGAGCATGGTGTAACACAAGGTTCTAGTAAGATATTTGTGTAGAGAACTGGAAACTGATTAGTTTCCAGATTAAAGTTAAATGGACATTACCATTATTTGTAAATGTGGATTTTAAAGAAAATTTCTATAATTTCACTTAATTATACACCTATGAGTTGTATCCTCTTTATAACTTAGGTGTATATTTAATTACAAAAGTAAGTCATAATTTTTATTTCATACTATATTAAACTTTTTATTTTTTGCTTGTTCACAATAAAGATATTAAGGCTTAAATAATTGAAATATTTTCCATTCACTAAATAACTTATCTTGTTTTTTTTTTCTCCTCTGCAAACACAAATTCTTAGCATTAGGTCAAGAAGTAAGATGTTATCACTTCTTTAAATTTACTTTTTATGTCTATAGATTTACCCCATGTTATGTTCATACACTTCACGTTTTAATCTAAAATGTATTTTTAACTTGTGATACAATAGCGATTGTAAGACTTTTACAGCTGTTATAACTGCACTTGCTCTTCCAGTTCATGGGCAGGTTTCCTTTTCACTCTCCATTGATCTGCTTCCACTATGCCCAGCAATATTTTTGGTTATGCTTTTACTGCTTATTTTACTTTTAAATTTACCTGCTTCGTCTGAGAGTTTTCTGCTTGAATGAGTACTGTATGTGTATCATCCCCATGCCTCACTGTCTCTAACTAACACTTCCCAAGTCCCTTCCTTCCCACTCTCTGTCAGACTCACAATCTGTTCTATTACTGCCTTGTGTGTGTACATGTGTATGTGTGTGAGTGCATCTGTGTGTATATAAATGTAATCTATTGAGTCCATTTGGTGTTGCTCATATGTGAATTTGTGTTTAGTACTAACAACTTGGGTTTTGATAAACTTTCATGGGTCTTTTCCCTAGAGAAGCTGGATGTTCCTCTCTAAACAGTATCTGTAGCTCTAGATCCATTGGTAGGGCCTTCACATGTATCAGTTGGGATTAGATATCCTTATTATACTCAGACTAGTTGTGTCTTTCTGTAATGGCCCCATCTCCAGAATATCAAAGCTCCTTTGATGAGTGGTGTGTGCAACACTTATCTGTGGTTATAACAGTTATTCTGAAGGCAGTTAAATATTATACTTGTTTAGAAAATTGGTGGTACTAAGCTGCCTTCTGGGATCTATGAGTTCATCAGCTACTGAAAGACACAGATAATGGTTTACACCATGTCTAAGTGATGCTCTCAGTGTGCTTTTTGTTAAACCCACCAATCTCTGTGAATCATGTCCTCGGTACTTTAGAAAGTTAGACATATTCTTTAGAAGCTTGAAACAATTTTGTTTGTCTGTACACTTCTTCCACAAACCATTTTATAGTCACAAGAGCATTCCAAACTGTACAACTTTGGGAAGGACAGATAGCCCAGTTTGTAAAATGCTGGTTGAGAAACATGAGTATCTGAGTTCCATTGCTTAACCCATGTAAAATCACATGCTGCTATGAGTTTGCAATCCAAGTGCTGGGGACTCAGATGCAGGTGGGTATCAAACATCTCATCAGCCAAACTAGTCTAGTCCAGGTTTCACGGAGAGGCCTTGTCTCAAAAATAGTATGGAAGGCTCCTGAGGAACAACAATCGGGATTGAGTTCTGGTACACACACACACACACACACACACACACACACACACACACACACAGAATATAAAATAAAAATAGATAATATCACACATTCTTGATCTTGCTGAGAAACTCAAATTTATATATTACATCCTGCAGACAATCATGACTATCAGTGTATTCTAAAAATCTTTTACCATCTGTAAGTCTGAATATAGAAACTATATTTATTTTTCCACCCAGTAACTGTGGGATAAGAATATTTTTTTCTAAATTCTGGCTAAATTCTCTTTCCACATTATCTCCTGTCTTGTCTTCCCTAATGAATAAGAGCCTAACAAAAGGCTACTCTGTAATTCCAGCACTGTGTCCTAAAATCATTTGAATCAATACTATCATCATAGGCAATGCTATTTTATTAATATTTTCTCATAGAATAATCTCATTCCCAAATTTCAAAGCTCTAATAGCAATCTTATTTTTAGGGAAGTTTGACAACTTTTTATCCTCCTAGCAACTTCTTTTGTAGCTAATGGAGCATTCTGCTCAGTATTAATATCCACGATGCTGAAGAAATTCATTTAAGATATTCTTTTAAAATGAATTTGTAAAGTTTTTTAAAAACATTTTGTAATACAATGCAAACAGAAGAATTTGACTCACAGATTTCACTTAGTAGTACTAGTCTTTCACACATCTTCTCAGCCACTAATGTGCATTAAGTTCAGCACAAACATCTGGATTTCATCAGGATGAGGTCACCAGAATGTCTTTTTGTCGGTAGCACTATTTTTACTCATGATATGCTAATGAACAAACGATTCATATTTAAGCATTAAGTTATATGAAACCTTTCAGCATGTTTAGAGAGTAGGTGGCTAACTCTGTTTATGTAGGATACCAATCACACCTACTACCTATGATTTTGAACCATGAGATATTTGAAAAATATTGTCCTAGTTATTTGAAAGAACAATAATTTGATGTTGACTCTAGTCACCTTTCTTTGCAATCTGTCTCAGAGTCTCCACCTCCTGCCTGCCTAAAGGTTTTTGCCCTTTGATTATCCAGCCATTTTTCCCTCTCCACCTTTCCAGCCTGTGGTGTCATTCTATCATTTTATGAATTCAAAATTTATTTTGGAATCTTTTCATATGTAAAGTACTAGAGTATTTGGTATTTTAGTCTGTCTTACTTCACTTAAAATACCATCTTTCAGGTTCATTCATATACTCTGACACTTCAACTTTTGTTTTTCATATTTTACATCAAAACTCACATTGATTATGATGACATGCACAATGGCTGAATAATTTCAAGCCAGATAAAACACCAGCAAAGAGGTTAAGAGGTGAACAGTAAGTCCCACCCCTAGCTGAGAAGCTATTGACATATTTTTATCTATTTATTGCTTCAGGGAGAGGAAAAGTCATTTGCGTTACACTTGGTATATAAACCACACTACAAGAGAGTTCCTGTGTTCAACCACCAAAATTTGACTTGGTAGCAAGAGGGGAGAGGGGGAGAAAGAGAGAGAACTTGAAGCTGATTAAGTAGTGAGGTAAGTGTGTGCATGGGCTGAGTTGGGGAAGGGATGGATATAAACGGAAGTTCACTCCAATGTGTCTCTACCCTTTTGAGATCACTCTTTAATGTTTTCAGATACATTTTTTGTCTAACTTTCTAAGTGTTTGAGATTATCCAAAGAATCAATTTTCATATGATAGTCCATAGTTATCAGGCATCTCCAGGTCTCTCTCTCTGCCTCTGTATCCACAGACACACAGAGAGATTGCATGTGTTTCTTTCCCAGTAAATAATTTCTGAGATCTTTAAGAAATATACTGAGAGTATAATACAACAAGAGAATAGACAGTTACAATGTTTCTTACTTAACCATCTGTTGTACTTTGTGTCTCACTTCCCACATGTCTCTGAGTGACTCCCCTTTGCCTCAAGCAAAGTTACTGACAACCACCAGATTTCTTAGTAGCCAGTCTACAGTATTCTGTTTCCCTCTGTTTTATTTCCCTTTCTTTTGTCCTAACAAAACCCTATGATGCATTAAGATTAATAGGTGTGATTTGATCATAGCAGGCATGACATAACATATTTATGAAATTTTAGAAGTATTGATATGAGACTATTTACAAACTCATGGTTGGATATGTCACATGGGATGACCTTCAAACCTGAGGCAGATAGTTTGAAAGGTGATTTAACATAACAGAGGATCAATATAGTGATACTTTCTTACCCTAATAATAAAAAATTAAAGGCAGGAATGAGCATCAACCCAGCTACAAAACCATCAACCTACAATTTATCCAGCCTGCAAGATGTCCTGGGGCAATGGGGGCACAGAAATGCTGGGAGTGGCCATCCAATGACTGGTCCAACTTGGGGTCAACGCCTTGAGAGTGGGCCCATGCGTGACACAGACTGGGTGGCCAGAAACCAGGGGCTGTACAGCCTAGAGATCCAGGATAGAAGCAAACATAATTGGCACAAAAATTAAATTAATTTTAAAAAATAAAAAAGATAAAAATAAAAAGTCAATGAAGTACTCCTAATAATATTCTGCTGTAGTCATATATTTTCCTAGCCCAATTGTCATCAGAAGGTCTTCATCCAGCAACTTGATGGGAGTACATGCAGAGACCACAGCAAATCACTAGGAAGAACCAAGTGAACCATCCTGAAGAAGGTGAAGAAAAATTGTAGGATCCAGAGATGTCCAGAACACCAGGAAAACATGACCCATATAACCAGCTGTCCAGTGCTCATAGAAACTCCCAGAGATTGGATTACAATTAGGGAGCGTGTATGGGTCTGCGCTAAATTATCTGTGTATACCTTATAGTTGTATTGCTTAGTTTTCTTGTGGAATTCCCAACAGAGGGAGTGAGAGTGTCTCTGACTCCTTTGCCTGCTAGTCAAACCCTTTTCCTTGTACAGCGTTTCTCATCCATCCTTAGTATGGGTACTTGTGCATAATCATATTGGAATGCCATGTTTGCTGGATATCAATGGGTGCTTGAATTTGTTCCTTTTTAAGGGAAAAGAGGAGGAGTAGATCTGGGAGAGAGGAAGTATGAGAGACGGGGCACAGATTGGGAGAAGTGGAGCGAGAGGAAACTGGTCAGGATGTAATGTATGAGAGAAGAATTAAAGAAAACTAATAGTAAAATCATGATAAACCAAGAGGATATTAAGTAAATTACAGAATTGGAAAAATAGTTGGCCATATCAATGAATAGTCTTAATATCTAAAAATCAGTGAAAGCTATAAAATAATTATTATATTTATAAATTATAGAAAAATAGTTTCCAAATTCTTATCCTTATTCCTTTTATTCTTTCTGTCAAATTGACCTTTGCAAGATTGTACTTAAAATGAAATAATTGTACAATTCAACCAGGAAGAAAGTGAACAAAACCTGATAGTAACATCATTACAAAATGTTCACTTCCTGTTTTAACTTCTACAGAGAAGAAATGGGATACAAAACCCGCAACATCAAATATTGATGAAAATTTTCTGTTAGGTTACTAACTTCTTGTACACTAATAATATTACAGTTCATTAATTATTTTGACCACTTTTCCTGATTTTTCCCAGTTTCATAGAAGCATGAAGATTAAACTGTTCTTTTGAGCAATATGAATTGATCTGCAGCTGACTTTTAAGACCTTATTAAAACATTAGAGTTAGTCACCTGTATATGACATCCATACTACTTGTCCTTCACGACTGTTTAGTATAGCTCTGGGCTGATCAGACTGGGGTTTTTAAACTGCAGCGTCTTAGGTCTTCAGTGGAACCCAGCACAACACTGACTGAGGTATGACCAGTGAAGACTGTAAAACTAATTGCTCCATTAGCTGTACTTCAGGCATTTTCCCTTCAAAAGCACTTGAAAATATATACTTAAATCTGCCTTCTAATTACAAGTTCCCATAACACAGTGTCCTACACAGAAAACACCATTATTATTCTGGCTCCTAACACACTCAAGTATTTTTATTTTGTTGAGTTTTCTTCCTTCCCTGTTTTGCTTTCTTTTGAAAATTCCTTTAGTGGATTTTTACCATTTCATCTTTTTAATCTCAATTGCTACACATTTAGAGATATGTGTCGTTAATACCTTAGCGGGTAAGAAATTCACACAAATGTTTTCCATTTTACTTGCTCATATATAATTTTATTAATATGACATAATTAGTATTCAAGCACTTATTTAATTAAGAACTAAGAAATAATTCTCATCAAAAGTTAATGTTTCTTTTGTTTGGTATTGGCACCTGTATATTTTTGAGGAGTAGAAACTTGCGTCATAGCAACTAAATAACACAAAAATTCAAATAGTATTGTTTTAGCCATGCTTTATGTATTTTTATTTCTCCCATGCTTTCTTCAGTTTATGAAATTCAGTTTGAAAATGGTCCATAATAAATTGTAAAGTCACCAACAGATTGTAGATGTACACTCAACATTTTGATTATGTGACTCTTTCTTAATTTAATGGATGGATATGATTGTATATATTTGTACCATATAACATGAAATTTCAGTTAATATATAGCATTCTAGTTTCATTTCCATCGTGGTGATAAAACACCCGACACAAAGCAAGTGAAGGGAGAAAGGTTTCCTTTGGTACTGTTCCAGGTTCTATACCATCATTGTGGGTGAAATAACAGTGGCCCAATCCTGAAGCAGATAGAGAAAGTCAAGAGTGAAGCGGGAATGAAAGCACGGATTCTTACTTGCTGAATGGCCCTCAGCTAGCTTTCACTTCTTTTTTACTATTCAGGACATACAGCCAAGGGAATGAGCAGGCCAATCTTACTCAGTCAATTAACAATCAAGGCTGCCTACAGGGTAAACTGATCTGAGTATTTCTTCATTAAGACTCCTTTTTCCAAAGGTTCTGGAATTTGTAAGGATGTTGATTGACACTAACAAGCAAACACACTTTGCAAAATTTTAGTATTTCCATTACCTTAAGTACTTTTATATTTTTTATGCCATGACAATAAAATATTTCAGTAATTTTCAAGAATAAAATGTAACTTAACAATCTCTGGCTTTTCAATGAATATTGAATTTATTTCTCCTATCTTGCTGAAAATAAATCTCCTTTGACAAGCATTCACTTTGGCTTATACTTGGACAAATTTTATTTAAGTTATGTAGTTTATTCACAAAAATACAAATATTACATGACATTCTACTCATTAAATATACAAAAGATTAATTCAAAGAATCAGAGAAAGAATTGAATAACAATTTTCAGTAAATAAAAAGCATTAACTTAGTATATCAAGCTGATATTATAAATAGCATGAGAATGACCCTTACAATGTTAAAGTAACACTTTAAATTTGGCCCAGAATTTGATTCTTAACTTCACTGTTATGGATAATACTGATTCTATTATTCCAGGAGCAGCATCTTTGCGTAAATAACTGTCTTCACCTCTTGTTTATATCTATATTTTCTCATCTGCATGGTTTAAAATGATTGATTTTGGGTTATATCATGGTCATCACTGATTATATATTTCTAAGAAAAAGAGAATAACTAGTGTTTGAAAAATATGTGAATGTAGAAAACTTTCTTTAATGTTGTGTGATATAAGTAAGCATGTGCCTATGGAAAGGGTGTGAATGTACTTTGTGTAAAGGTGCACGTGAATGTGCATATGTTCTGAATTTTGTCAAAGCCCGTACAGATCGTAAATATGTGCTTTGGAGGTATTTTTATTCCCATTTTATAAAAAATATAATTTATAGTTACATGTGGAAACTAACTTTTATCTACTTAGTATGTTGTCTTTCACATAATAAATCAAATCCATAATTAGTGCAGGAAATATTAAGCATAGAAATCTAATAGAGTGCCTCATTAAACAATGAACACCCAACACAACACATGACATGTTGACAGTATATATGTTGGTAAGTACTGTCTTAGTTAAGGTTTCTCTTGCTATGAACAAATATGACGACAGCAGCTATGAACAAATATGACGACAGCAACTGATATAAGATAAGCTGAGGGCTGAAATCAACAAAATAAAAACACAGAAAACAATTCAAAGAATCAGTGAAACAAAGAGCTAGTTCTTTGAGAAAATCAACAAAATTGACAAACCCCTATCCAAACTAATCAAAAGGTTGAGAGAACACGCCTTTTAACAAGATCAGAAATGAAAAGGGGGACATAACAACAGACACTGAGGAAATACAGAGAATCATTAGGTCGTACTACAAAAGCCTATATGCTACAAAGCTGGAAAATGTAAAAGAAATGAAAATTTTTTAGATAAATACCATATACCTATATTAAATCAAGACCATGTAAACAATTTAAAGAGACCTATAAGTCCTGAGGAAATAGAAGCTGGCATAAAAAAAACTCCCAAACAAAAAAAGCCCAGTACCATATGGTTTTAATGCAGAATTTTACCAGAACTTCCAAGAAGAACTGATACCTATACTCCTTAAGGTTTTTCATATAATAGAAACAGAAGAGTAATTGCCAAACTCTTTTTATGAAGCTACAGTTACACTGATACCAAAACCATACAAAGACTCAACAATGAAAGAGAATTACAGACCAATCTCACTCATGAACATTGATGCAAAAATTCTCCATAAAATACTAGCAAACCGAATCCAAGAACACATCAAAAAAAATCATCCATTATGATCAAGTAGGCTTCATCCCAGAGACGCAGGGCTGGTTCAACATATGACAGTCTATCAATGTAATCCATCATATAATCAAACTGAAAGAAAAAACATATTATCATTTCATTAGATGCTGAAAAAGCATTGGACAAAATTCAGCACACCTTTATGATAAAGGTCTTGGAGAGATTAGGGATACAAAGATCATATCTAAGTATAATAAAAGCAATATAAAGCAAGCCAACAGCTAACATCAAATTAAATGGAGAGAAACTCAAAGCAATTCCAATAAAATCAGGAAGAAGACAAGGGTGTCCACTCTCACCATATCTCTTCCACATAGTGCTTGAAGTTCTAGCAATAGCAATAATGGTGTGGGAGAATTGTCTGTAGTCTGTCAATCATGGTTTAAATAAATGCTGATTAGCCATTAGCCAGGCAGGAAGCATAGGCGGGAAAACCAGACAGGAAATAGAGGCAGGGTAATGAGAACAGGAGAATTGTGGGAAGCAGGAAGCTACCTGGGCAGTTCTGCCCAAACCGCAGAAGAAGCAGGATGTGACCTGCCCCTCTGAGAAAGGTACTGAGCCATGTGGCTAACATAGATAAGGATAATGGGTTAATATATCCTATAGGAGCTAATAAGAAGCCTGTGCTAATGGGCCAATCAGTTTGTAACTTACGGAGACTCTCTGTGTGATTTTCTCTGGGACTACATGTCTGGGGGACCAGGCAGGAAAGAAACCCCAACAAGCAGCCTGGCCCCTCATGTTACACAGTAAGGCAGCATAAGGAGATCAAGGGGATTCGAATTGGAAAGGAAGAAGTCAAACTTTCGTTACTCGCAGATGATATGATAGTGTACATAAGTTACCCCAAAAACTCAATCGAAGAACTCCTACAGCTGATAAATACCTTCAGTGATGTGGCAGGATACAATATCAACTCAAAAATTCAGTAGCCTTCCTATACACAAAAGGTAGAGAACCAGAGGGAAATCAGAGAAACTTCACCTTTCACGATAGCCACAAATAGCATAAAGTATCTTGGGGTAACACTAACCAAGGAAGTAAAAGATCTATTTGAGAAGAACTTTAATGCTTTGAAGAAAGAAATTGAAGAGGACACCAGAAAATAGAAGGATCTCCCATGCTCCTGGATTGGTAGGATCAACATAGTAAAAATGGCAATTCTACCAAAGGCAATGTATAAATTCAATGCAATCCTCATCAAAATCCCAACAAAATTCTTCACAGACCTTGAGAGAACACTAATCAACTTTATATGGAAAAACAAAAAACCCAGGATAGCCAAAACAATCCTATACAATAAAGGTACTTCCAGAGACATTACCATCCCTGACTTCAAACTCTATTACAGAGCTACAGTAATGAAAACAGATTGGTATTGGCATAAAAACAGAGCCATTATCAATGGAATCGAATCGAAGACCCGGATATTAACCCACAAAACTATGAACACCTGATTTTCGACAAAGGAGCTAAAATTATACAATGGAAGAAAGAAAGCATCTTCAATAAATGGTGTTGGCATAACTGGATGTCAACCTGTGGAAGAATGAAAATAGATCCGTATCTATCACCATTCACAAAACTCAAGTCCAAATGGATTAAAGACCTCAATAGAAATCCAACCATACTGAACCTGATAGAAGAGAAAGTGGGAAGTAGACTGCAAACATGGGCACAGGAGACCACTTTCTACGTATAATTCCAGTAGCACAGACAATAAGGGCAACAATGAATGAAAGGGACCTCCTGTAAATGAGAAGCTTCTGTAAAGCAAAGGACACAGTCATTAAGACAAAAAGGCATCCTACTGAGTGGGAGAAGATGATCACCAACCCCACATCAGACAAAGGTCTGATCTCCAAAATATATAAAGAACTCAAGAAACTAGACATTAAAATCCTAATTAACCCAATTAAAAAAAAATGGGAAACTGAACTAAACAGAGAAATCTCAACAGAAGAAGTTCAAATGGCCAAATGACAGTCAAGGTCCTTAGCAATCAAGGAAATGCAAATCAAAACAACTTTGTGATACCGTCTTACACCTGTCAGAATGGCTAAGATCAAAAACACCAATGATAGCCTATACTGGAGATGATGTGGAGTAAGGGGAACATTCATCCATTGCTGGAGGGAATGCAAATTTGTGTAACCACTTTGGAAATCACTGTGGCGGTTTCTCAGGATATTGGGAATCAATCTAACTCAGGATCCAGCAATACCACTCTTGAGAATATACCCAAGAGATGCCCAATCATACTACAAAAGCATTTGTTCAACTATGTTCAGGGCAGCATTATTTGTAATAACCAGAACCTGGAAACAAACTAGATGCCCCTCAACGGAAGAATGGATCAAGAAAGTGTGGAATACATACACATTAGAGTACTACTCAGCGGTAGAAAACAATAACATTTTGAATTTTGCATGCAAATGGATGGAAATAGAAAACATTATCCTAAGTGAGATAACCCAGACCCAAAAAGATGAATATGGTATGTACTCACTCATTAGTGGACTCTAGCCATAAACAATAGACATTAAGCCTATAGTTCACAAGCCTAGAGAAACCAAATAGCAAGGTGAACCCAAAGAAAAACATATATAGATCCTCCTGGAAATTGGAAGCAAATAGGATCACTGGTCAAAAGTTAGGAGCACGGGGGTGGGCTTAGCAGTGAGGGTGGGGTTGGGAGAAGAGAGGGGGGAAGGAGAAGGAAAGGATGGAAGAGCTTGTGGAAGTGGGGAGGGTTGAGATGGAGGAAGGGCAGATGTAGGAGCAGGGAAGAAGATATCTACATTAAGGGAGCCATTTTAGGTTTGGCAAGATACTTGGCTCTAGAGGGGATCCCAGATGTCCACGGGGTTGTCCCCAGCTAGGTCCTTGGGCAGCATAGGATAGGGTGTCTGAATTGGCCTTGCCCCACTATCACACTGATGATTATCTCAAATGTCACCACAGAACCTTCATCCGGCAATTGATGCAGATAGAGACAGAGACCCACACTGGAACACTTGGACTCCCAAGGTCTAGTTGAAGAGCAGAAGGAGTCAGAAGATGTGCAAGGAAGTCAGGACAATGAGGGGTTGGTCCACCTACTGAGACAGTGTGCCTGATCTAATGGGACCTCATCAAATCCACCTGGACTGGACGTGAACAAGCATGCAATCAAACCAGACACTCTGAATGTGGCTGCCAATGGGGGCTGACTGAGAAGCCATCGATAATGGCACTGGGACCTGCTTCTACTGCATGTATTGGCTTTATGGGACCCTAGTCTATTTGGATGCACACCTTTCTAGGCTGTGATGGAGCGGTGAGGGCCTTGAAATTGCCACAGGGCAGGGTACCCTGCCCTCTCTTATGGATGGAGGGGGAGGGAGGAGGGGGAGCGGGAGAAGGAGGGGAACTGGAGAAAGGGAGGAAGTGTAAATTTTTGAATGGAATAAAAAAAGAAAAAAAGAAAAAAAGAAAAAAAAAAGAAATGAAGACTACTTCTGAATGTAGTCAGTTAGGAATTCAAGTGTTGGATTCTTTGAGACTTACCATCTTGTCTACCAAGGTGTGTGATTTGAATGTTCTGTTGACCAGTATGCTTTCTGATCCTTTCTCTGCAAACACAAAACAAACAAACAATATCTCCTTTCTGTCTCCCTGTATTTGCAGTGGAGATGCTCAGATGATTTTTATATCTCTCTGTTAGGGGTGGACATAATTACAAAAGATGATTTATGGACAGGCAAGTAATTCATGTAGCAACAGATTTCTGGGCTTGCTCTACAGATGATGGGAACAATACTGCCGGTTCTGGCGAGAGTTTCTACCCTGTGGTGATGTGAGTCTTCAGGTGGTGCTATTTACAGAAATTACTGGATGAAACCTCTCTGAAGACAGTTGAGATAAGTCAAAATCTACTAGTATAGCAGAATATTGTTGGACATCATTACATTACATATTTTTTTCTCTATTCCTGTTTGGTTCTATTTTTAGACAAATGAATTCCATTACAAAAAATAATCCTGAGTGAGGTAACACAGACATATAAAGACAAATATGATATGTGCTTATTTATAAGTAGACATTAGCTATAAAGAAAAGGATGCAGTCCACAGACCAAGGGACACTAGGTAACAAGGAAGGCTCAAGGTGGGTAGATGCTTGACTCTCCCTGGGAAGGGGAAAGAGAAGAAATCTCCTGGGTGGACTGGGTATGAGAACATGGGGGATCAGGCTGGGAGGTGGATATAGTGGGGATAATACTGATTGCGATGACCAGAAAGGGGGAGAACATTTCAAGGTCAAGTACAAATCTGGTGAAAGGAAAACTCTCAGTAATCTGCAAGGATGACACCAGCCAAGAATTCTAGCAATAGGGAATATGGACCCTGAACTGGCCATCTTTTGTGATCAGGCAAATCTTCTAATGGAGGCATTGGGACCCCAACCCAGCCACATAACCTTTGACCTATAGTTCTGCCTATGGGATGTGCTGGCATAAGGGTGGCACAGAAATAGTGGGAGTGGCCAACCAATGATTTGTCAGGTCTGAGCTGCATGCCTAGATAGTGAGTCCACTGTTGGCTCTCCCTGGAGAACCACGGTACAGAGACTGGATAGCCCAGAGAGTTCTATACCTTGCTCTTCAGGTGGAAGAGAATGAACTGACTTGAACTTCTGAGACCTCAAAGTCCACCACTACAGTGAAGCACTTCTTCCAACAAGGTCACAGCTACTCCAGAAAAGCCACACCTCCCAACACTGACACTCTCTATGGACCAAGTATTCAAACACAAGAGTCTATGGGGACCATAACCTATTCAAATCACTGTAAGTACTCTATATCTCTTTCTTTGGACTAAAATGAAACCTTGAAGTTTATTACCTAAAATTGAGAATGCATTTGTGGTTCACATGAATCTTCCTTCAGGTAAATCATAATAATATTTGGGAAAGTTAAACTCATTTGTACTTATTTATTTTGATTCACTTAAAAGTAAATTTTACTTCAGAGTAAGTAGGAAACAATATAATAATACACATTTTTCTTTTGAAATTCCTATTTTAAGTTATTTATTGTTCACTGTAGTTACAAAAATTTATAAAGGAGCAAATTTGATCATTCAAATTTTACTGTCTACATGTTCTAGTAGATAAACATCTCATGGGAAAATGATTTACTTTTTATATTTACTAGTTATTGTTAAGGACACACATCTCAGGAGATGGATAGTGTTAAGAATATGTGTCTGTGTGTGTGTGTGTGTGTGTGTGAAGATTCTGTAATTATACAAGAAATTAAGAACCATAAAACGGTTTATTCTGCTCTATAAAAATAATTATGTAGAGATTTTGCTAATTTACTTTTTACAGTCTCCAAAATTACACTCTATAATGAAGTCCACTTTTGGCTTATGCATACTTGAATAGATTTCAACTAAGAATAAGAGAATAAAAGAAATGGCAAAAATGTTGAATCCATGTTCGCCAGCTTAGAAAGAATATTATCTTCTAAAATTTTAAGTTGATGATATATATTTTCCTTAAACTTCCAAAAATCAGTTAATAAATGGATTAATTCATGATGTGTTTGGGGGTAAGCTGTTCTCAAAATACTCAAAATAGACAGTATAGAGTTTAATATTCCTTTATCAATTGCAAAATTATTAAGAATATTCAGAACTATCAGAAAAGACAGAATCAATGCATTTTTAAAATTACCTCCTCTTTCACACATGAGCAATTCATTACTCATTTGTTATTTAACACTTTCAAATGTAGTGAATAACGGGATTCAAAGCACATTGTTGCAAGAAGATATTCAAATAAGCCTTATTAGTATTCAACAGATAATCATATGCTAAATCATGTTAGTCACATTAAACAACAATCATTTTAGATTGTAATAGCATATCACAAGAAAATGTTTATTGTGCCTTTTTTTCTTATTCAATAAAATGATGCCTTTCTTGCCAATGAACCATTTTTTTATTTTATTTTTCCATTCAAAATTTCCATTTCCTCCCTTCCTCCCACTTCCCTCCAGCTCCCCCACTCACCCTCCTCTTTCCCCCTCCAGTCTTAAGAGAGGGCAGGGTACCCTGCCCGGTGAGATGTCCAAGGCCCTCCACCCTCCATCCAGGCCTAAAAAGGTGTGCATCCAAAGAGACTAGGATCCCAAAAAGCCAGTACATGCAGTAGAAACAAATCCCAGTGCCATTATCATTGGCTTCTCAGTCTGCCCCCATTGGCAGTCACATTCAGAGAGTCCGGTTTGATCACATGCCCATTCAGTCCCAGTCTAGCTGGATTTGGTGAGCTCCTCTTAGATCAGGCACACTGTCTCAGTGGGTGGACCAACCCCTCGCGGTCCTGACTTCTTTGCTCATCTTCTGCCTCCTTCTGCTCTTCAACTGGACCTTGGGAGCTCAGTCCAGTGTTCCGATGTGGGTCTCTGTCTCATTCTCCATCCATCGCTGGTCGAAGGTTGTATGGTGATAATCGAGATATTCATCAGTGTGACTATGGGACAAGGCCAGTTCAGGCACCCTCTCCTCTGCTGCCCCAGGACCTAGCCGGGTACATCCCCGTGGACATCTGGGATCCCCTCTAGAGCCAACCCTCTTATCAACCCTAAATTGGATCCCTTAGTTAAGATATCTTCTTCCCTGCTCCTATATCTGCCCTTCCTCCATCTCAACCCTCCCACTCTCTCAAGCTCTCCCCAATCCTTCCTTTCTCCCTTCTCTCCCCACCTCTCCCCTTCCCCCTATCCCATCCCCACCCCCATGCTTCCAATTTCCAGGAGGATCTATACATCTTTTTCTTTGGGTTCACCTTATTATTTGGCTTCTCTAGGGTCATGAACTATAGGCTCAATGTCCTTTGTTTATGGCTAGAGTCCACCATTTTTTATAGAATAATCTGGGATTCTTTATTTTGTTTCTGCTCCAGCTTTCTAGTCCTTCCCTTATCAAATTGATGGAGCAGAGAAGATGTCACAAACAGAATGGAATATTTTATATACCAAGCTACATGATAAAGTCTTACATTCCTTAAATTTTTTATTTAAATTCACTTCCAGTGAGGTCTATATGAAAAGCATTTAAGCTTGTCTTTGGAAGTAAAATAAAATGATAGACAAACAGCCAAACTCTGGAAGAAAAATCATGGTCCCTAGCTGATAATTATTTGGATTATAAATTGAGTTAGAAATTCTTATATGCTATTGTTTTTATTTATAGATTTTATTACATGTGTTATTACTAGGTACAGTACATTGTTAGGCACATGAATTTCATGATTGCTCTCTTGTCTTTGATGATTTTATTCCCTTTTGTAACTTAAGTGAAGTTTCTTTGAATATATTGTTGTATTTGATAAATGAAAGATATTTTTATTAAATATAAATTATTTTATTCCTTAAAATTTTATATTTGAATATTCAGTATAAATTTTATAGCATTTATGAATGTGTAGGATTATTGTGTGTTCTAGCTCCTCTCTACTCCTTTGAAATTTGACATACCCTAGCCCATTTTCTACCAGGGTCTCCCAAGCTTTCCCACCAACAATTAGAGGCAGACAGGGTAGCTGCATTCTACCCATCCCAGCTCAGGATGTTCATGGAACTCTAAGCCATAGGGATACGTATCCAGGAATAGCTATTTTATCCTACTTGTCCAGGAGACCTAGCTTATTCACTTCTGATTCACCAGATTCCTACCTACTGCTTGGAAAGAGATGCAGGGATGGCTCACGATAAATAAATCAGAATTATAATCCATTTCATGAACAGACTTAAGAATAGAAACAATATGATCATCTCTAGATACAGAAATGGCTTTGGATAAAAATAGAGCATCCCTTCATGATAAAAACCTCAGAGAATCAAGGAAAGGAGGAAATATATCTTAACCAAATAAAAATCAACATACAGTATGTCCATAACCAACATCTTGGTAATGGGACAAAACAACATTTCCACTAAATTTATGAAAAAAACACTGATGGCCAATGTCTCATTCCCTGTTCAATGTAGTGCATGAAGTCATAGCTACAGCAATAAGACAAATGAGGATTTAAAGGGACTATAAGTAGGAAAGGAAGTTGTCAAAGTATCCATATTTATAATTGATATTATTCTATAAATAAAAAAATTTTTAAAGACTTCACAGGAAAAAATTACAACCAAAAAATATTCACTCAAGCAGCTAAATATATAATTTAGCACTCAAAATGAGTAGCTTTCCTATGGCAAATATACTGAAAAATAATATGGGTAAAATGCTAGATACTCTTTAAAATTATAACATTTCTCCGTACAAATATAAACAAGGAAATAAATTATTTATATGCTGAAATTTCAGGAAACTGAAAATAAAAATTGAAAAAAATATTTACTTTTATTGGGACAATCAAAATTGTAAGGATAGTCATTCTATCAAAAGAAGTTTATAGATTCAATAAAACCTCATCAAAATGTGAATAAAATTTCTCACAGATATTGAAAAATAAACTCAAATTCTGTAGAGAATCCTAAAGACCCAGGATAGCCAAAACAAGCATGAATAACAATAATAATAATAAAATAAAATAAAGAGGTATTACCTATGCCTAATCTTCAGTTTTAATAGGATCTAGAGTAATAAAACACTGTGATTATGGTATAAAAGCCACACCAATGAATTGAGGATGTGTATACAGACCTATACTCCTAGAGCCAATTGATTTTTTTACATAGGCCAAAAACAAAATATGCAGTCAAATATTGATTGTATCTTTAAATCATGAGGTTCGTATAACTGCATAACTACCATTAGTTAGAATAAAATTTGGTCTTTACCTCTCACTTTACCCAAATTCAGCTCATTATGAATGAATCTCAACATAAGACCCAATTCTCTGAGTCTGACAGAAAATAAAGCAGTGAGTATTCCTGAATCTATAGGCTCAGGAAAAGCCTTCCTGAATACGACACTAGAAGCATAGACATGAACGTCAACAACTAAATGAAACTGAAATGATTCCATAAAGGACAACATCACTTGATTATTGAAGAGCAAGACCATAGAATAGAAAAGTATTTTACTAGCTCCTCATTTGAGAGAAGGCAGTCAATGATATACAAATAAGTATAACAGAAGAAAACAAATGACCCAATTTAAAAATGAGAAATGGAACTAAGCAGAGTTTTCCTAAAAGACAAATTCAAGTGACTGAGAAACATCTTTGAGGATGTTAATCATCCTTATTAATCATTCAAATGCAAATTAAGCTACTTTTTTATTTCAAGTTACTACACATAATGCAAAAGGAAGTGTTAAGTGATGTGGGACATAGGAAGTTAGGGTAGAGAAGAGAATAACAAGGGGAGTAAGAGATCATTCAAAAAAGTCCTAAGGAAATCTACTACTGTAGAAGCTTCTTAAAATGCATGCATACACATAACTAAAAAGTGTTTAAATGAGGTTATTCTATAATGGTTCAACATTGATCCTACTAAACCCACAAGCTAACAAATAAAACCTCAAATTTCAATAATGACTCACCTCTTTTGGAGTTGTTTGCCAGTATGATCATACACCCACATATGTCACAGGCTATTTCCAATTTTTGTTTCCCCTCTGTAACATTATTCAAAGTAACTATACATGAAGGTGCCATATATTTTAATCATAGATTATGGAGAAACAAAACAGGCACTCACCTGGAAGTTTCATCCCTATTGGTTAGCTTTAAGAGTGCTAGAAGTTGCTAGGCACATGGTCAGAGGAGAAACTTAGACATCACTCTCTGGGAGCTGCAATAATGGATAGCTTGGCAAAATATGCCCATTAGTTCAAAAGCGGAAAGAACATCATGGGAATCATCATTCACTTCGTGATTGGATTTAAGTCATGTTCCATAAGATAAAACCAATACACTTCACCTTTTCAGGACAAATAAACTGTAGTTATATAGGGCATGGACCCTAGTGGGAGAATCTCCTATTGTTATAACACATTTTTATGTAATTATTTGTTTTTATCTTTATGAACACACAAATATTTTTTTCTATTTTTAGTCAATAATGCTTTTTGTTGCTGTTCTTAAAACTGTAGTTTTAGTAAGTGGCCTTAAGTTGGCATTTGTGATCTTATTAGCATAATAATACGGTTTTGATTTCTGAGCACACCATACCTTCTTACTTTACATCACTGATTAAAATAAACAAAAAGAATTCATTTTAAAAATACTTCATTAAATCCACTCAATTGTCAGTCATTAAGAAAAGTTTGTCATGCTCCCGTATAAATCTGATCTAATCCTAGAATCAGATACATCACTAAGAAATTCTACATCCCTTTGTAGATGAATCCTATGAAAAACCAAGATCTTGATTCTTAACAAACTTGATTTCTCAAACAAAAACTAATGTTTTAAATTTATTGATTTTATTTAGATCTTAGAATATACTTTTTATATACTTTTAGGTATACAACTCTTAATAAATATTTTTATCACTCATACCAGATCAAGTATAGACATGTCCATAATCACAGTATTTTAGGGAAATGGGGGCAGGAAAATTGTGAGTTCAAAACCAGCCAAGCAAGCCCAGAATACACATTGAGGCCCAGTTTAATATATATGTGGATTTATGTATCAAAATACGATATGATAACATATTACCTAGTGTATTAATATAACAGGTATATTTTGGTAGGGAGTATAATGAATAAGGATATATAATTTGATTAAACTGAACAGGAATGTTTGAAGTAGTACAAGTAATTCTATGCTTTAGATAGGTAATTTAAAGGTTCTTTCTAAGCCAAGTAGGTTCAACTTTGTACAATATCTAAGTTTATTTAGCTTACTGAACAATTTTCATTTTTCATGACTAAGAAAACATCCTAAAGTTATGAAAAGTATCTAATACCAGAAAGCCCTGTGTTAAAGTCTAGCTTCCCCACTTGACATTATTAGAACATGTAAGATATTTGAAGTAGGGCTTTGTGGAAGGTTTTCTAGAAAGGACAATTTGCTTTTGAAGAGGATAATAACCTCAATCTTCCCCAGCTTTCCAGTTCCTACAGTGAGGTGAAACAGTCTTCCTTTGCTCTGTTCTGTGCCTTGATGTATTGTCCATGGATGTAAAGTCAGTGATTTCAGTTGCCCTAACAGAAAGTTCTAAAATCGTAAGCCACAGTACACTACAGCTTTCTCGATAAAATGATTATTTAAAACATAGTACAGTATTCAGAAGCTTAATATTATGTCATCTAAGTATATTTGGAATCAAAATTACATTTATGATGAGAAAATACAATACTGCCATTTTATAACATGTGTGCATGCACACACACATATGAAACTGTAGTGGAAAATAATTCAAATAACAAAGCATTAGCTTATTAAACATTTTACACTGTATAATTTGGTTTTACTCATGATGTTCCATGAGGAAAATGGGACAAGTGCTTGATAGATGTATGTGCCTACAGTATAACTGACTGGTCACATTAGAAACTTAGGAAAATGAACTGATAATAATGTCTTTGGAAAATCTAAATGAGCTCAGAGAAAAGAAAGAAATACCTTTAAAAGTTAATTAATTATATACACACACAATACACACACACATATGTAAGATGTGTTAAAAGTATTCAGGTGGCAGGAGTTAGAAAACATGTGTTAATGGCAGAAGAGACTATGGCTCAAATAAACAAATTGGATTACAATTCTTTAAGTATTATTCACAAAGCACATGGATAAGAAAATAAATGGACTGCTTATTAACTATACAGTCTTTCTAAGACTTTCCTCACAACCATTCTTCAGTTCACACTAAGTTCTATTAAAATTCTGCCTAGATCGTGTGATCCCTCTCTGTTAACTCTCTTAGAACTGAAAATATTCACTAATTCCATAGCTAAATAAAGCACAGAATAACTTAACGTTGAATTCACTGCTTAAACTTATTATAACTAATTATCTTCCTAATTTGTAATGAAAGAAAATTCAATAAGTATATATAGTAAAGTTATTTTTAACCTTTATTTGTATACAAATAACCAGCATTCTTTTTTAAAGATATAGCTTTCTTGATGTGTATATATGTATACATACATGAGTGTATCATATACATGTAGGAATCCATAGAAGAGAGCATTGAATTGCCTGAACTGGAGTTACAGAAAGTACTCAGCCTTCATGTGATGTGGGAACCTTATCTAGGCCCTCTACAAGAACAATAAACATATGTGATGAGTAATCTTTCCAGTCGTAAGTTCTCACTCTTTGTGTGTGTGTGTGTGTGTGTGTTTGCGTTTTAATTTTTAAATTTTTAAAATTCTGTTTTTCATTTTACATGCCAATCCTAGTTTCCACTCCCTCCCCTCCTCTTCATTCTCTCTACATTCTCCCCAACCCCAGCCATAAACTGGGAGGAGTTAGAATATGAGCAAAGAGGTCAAGACCATGATGGAAATACCCACTGAAACAGTTTACCTGAGCTAATTTGAGCTCACCAACTCCAGTAGCACAGGGAAGGAACCAGCATAGCACCAAACTGGTCCCTCTGAATGTGACAGTTGCATGGCTGGGGCAGACTGCAGGGCCACTGGCAGTGGCACCAGGATTTGTTCCTACTGCTCGACCTGGTTTTTGGGAATCCATTCTCTTTGGATGGATACCTTGCTCAGCCTAGATAGTATAGGGAGGGCCTTGAACATCTCTTTAAGGCACCCTGGTCATGCGCATAAAACCACACTCACATACACATATACATATAAAAATTTTAAAAAGAAAATTTAAAATCGCATTCACTAAAATAGTTACTTAAATTGTACAAGAGGCAATTAATGTATAACATTAATACAAATATGAATGCTAATTAATAAGCAGAAAATGTAATTATTACCCACAAAATAAAAGAGCAAATAAAAAATCTTACAAGAATATCAAATAAAGCTGAAGGGAAAACATTAAAATATCAGGTAGACAAACGAATACTCTTAACTTTCAATTGTATCTATTTGATTGTCATTATTCCAGTTTTGACTTACTAATTACACAACCAAATACATTCACAGAAGTTAAAGTTTGCATTGGTCACTAAATATATGTTCTGTATGTCCATAAACATCAATAATATATACCTCGCAAAGAAACCCAGTAGTCTTTTCATCTCTGGAAAGTAATTGATATGCATGTCTGTGACATCAATTGTGTCTTCTAAAAATAAGTAGTTAATTTTGCTTGAAATTAACCTTCAGTTGTTGTTGTACAGGTTAGCCTGAGTGGCCTTGAAATCAATCCTGACACCAGAGCTGACCATGTTGTGAAGAATGACATTATGGACGACAGTTGTTAAGGGTTTCATCCTAAGTCTCACAGCTATCTCTCAGAACAAGTAAAAGGTTCACTTATCATATACATGTTCTTGATGCAACCTGAGGCAAAATTCAAGATTATTCTCAAATACATTGAACATACCCATCAGTACTGTAATCACTGCTGTGAGGGAGAGATTAATTTTGTTGGTATTTGTGTGGTTGTTGATCTGTTACCTTTGTCTTGAGATATCAAAGAGTTGAAACTTTCCTTTATGTCTTCAAATCAGAATGTGAATATATTAGTGACTAAATAGACATCATTTTAAACAAAATAAGTTTTCCTTCTAAGTTGTATTAACATTTGGTGCTGTCTATAATTCAAAAATATAAAGTGTGGAGAACGATGGGTGAAGTGAAGGAAGGATAGCTTTGATGCTGTTTCATTAAAAGGTTGAATTAATTTTCCTATTGATATTTTATATATGACCTTTTAAAATTAGTTAATTATCTGTTTTATATCAAAAATGCCTAAGTAAAGGGTATGTAATAAAATTTGATTTTGTCTACTTGAACTGCCTGTTTTCTGAGACCTTTATTTTTCTGGGTGTAGTGGCAGTTGAGAGTGTTAAGTTAGAACTTAGATTTTATTTCAAATGTGTTTGCACTGTTCTTTGAGCTGAATCCCAGACCTAAATTCTTGCTTATTTCTGGAAAATTATCTACTTATTTCTTGATTGTCTTATAAGAAAGTCCCATTATCATTGGAAAACATACAAATATAAATTGTTTTCTCTCTTAATCTCAGGTCTGTCTATATGTGCTTATGTAATACAAAAAAATCTTATAAACTGTGGTATTTGAAAAGAAACTTGGGATGAGAATGGCAGAACTCATTTTTATGACATACATATCAAGGTATCAAGGCCACCATGTTCCATTTCTTCCCTGTCACCTTGCTTTCCAGTGCCCTCCCCACTTCCCTCTTATTAATACTGTGAGTTCTTTATTTACATCACTTTCCCAGATCTAATTTAGATACTTCAAGTTCCAAAGACATTATTAAAAGATAATCTTAAAATGAATATTTTATACAGCTTTTGTTCATTTCTCCCAGGTATATTCCTTGCACCCAAAACAAATAACTCTTGGGAAACATAAACCATTTATCTTTTTCATTGGTATTAAATATTTATATTTCAATTTTACAGATGAAGCAATCAGGAAAACAATAATAGTTGCCTAATTGATAAATCATTAATGTTAGCATATATACTCTTTTCCCTGTTTTCATGAAAAAATACCATTGGAACTTGTCTGTTTCTCTAAATTTCCCTTCTAAGTAATAGTGGCCTCATAGAATAATAAAAATAACTCATCTTCCCCTTCTAATGTCAAATGATTGTGTGATGGTGTCATTCCTTCAAATGTCTGATATAATCACCAGCAAATGTTTGGCTTTTGTATGTGGAAAATTATTTCATTATGACTCCGTATCTTCATTGCTTGCCTATTTTCCTGACATGTTAAGAGTTTGGTAACCTATGTCTTTTTAGACTGTCAAATATGATCACACAAAGTTATTCACAATTCCCTCATGACCTGTGAAAACTGCTGTAGCAACATGAGATATTCCTTTTTTCCCACGTGTTTTTGGTAACATGTATTTTCCCTCAGAGTGTCTACTTAATATTAATATAGTATATTAGTATTTTCCTGTAGTAAAGAGGGAAACGGACAGGCCATGTTCCTGGCACCCGGTTCCCAGCCGCACAACGCAGGGCTCCTTGTTTCATCCCGCCAGCCTAGCTTAACTCCCGAAATAAGTACACAGAAACTGTATCCGTTGAAATACTGCCTGGCCCATTATCTTCAGCCCCTTATTGGCTAACTCTCACGTATTATTTTAACCCATCTCCATTAATGTATATCGCCACTTGACTGTGCCCCCAGCATAAATCTTACCAGTGTCTGTCTCGGGCATGACTGTCCTTCCCAGCATTCTGTTCTGTCTAGTCCGCCCACCTAAGGTATGCCTATCAAAAGGCCAAGGCAGTCTCTTTATTCAACCAATGAAACTAACAGAAATAGAGAAGGACCTCCTACACCATTTTCCAAAATATCATCATTATTTTCTGAATTATTTTTAACAGAGCTCAATTCTTGTCTTTCCTTGGATTAAATCACTTCTATTTTTTAATGTCTTTGATGTTCAATCTTAGGTTACTGATTTTTATTATGTCTTCCCCTCAAAATAGACTTATAGCTGTAAATTTAAACTGAAGCCTTTCATTAATTCAGTACACATTTTCAACTGTGTTCATCTTCATCCCCTGAAGATCTTTTCTATTATCTTCTGTGTGAACTTTTCACTTGTGAGTGATTTATAAAAGTGTTATCTAATTTCAGATATTGGCAAATTCCCTAAATATCTTTCTGGGATTGATTTTTTAATTAACTTGACTAGGACATTGTTGTAAACCTAAGGTATGATCCACATGGATATTTCTCAGTTTTAGACACAGAATATGTATATTCTGTGATTCATGGGTTGAAAATTTAAACCAATGATCAAGAGTGTTGTCGGGGTTTCTGTCCCACCTGTTCCCCACAGAAATCACACAGAGGTCTACATTAGTTATAAACTGATTGGCCCAGTATCTCAGGCTTCTTATTAACTCTTATAACTTACATTATCCCATTATTCTTATCTGTGTTAGCCATGTGGCTTGGTACCTTATTCGGTGGGGCAGTCACATCTTGCTTCTTCTGTGGCTGGGTCACACTGTAGAATGGGACTTCCTTCTTCCCAGAATTCTCCTGTTTTCGTTGACCTGCCTCTACTTCCTGTCTGGTTGTCCTGCCTATACTTCCTACATGGCTACTTGCCAATCAGTGTTTATTTAAAATATAATTCACAGAATACAGACCATTGTCCCATAGCACAAGAGGGTAATACTTGACTTTGATTTTCTGTCTATTACTTTATTATTGTGAATGAGTTATAGAAAACTCAACTATTACTGGTAAAGTATTTTTACTTGTACATACACTTGACAAATGTGTTTTCTTTCACAGGCTGTTTTCTTGGCAGGTGTGTATACATTTATAATTATTTTTCCCCTGGTGAACTTAAAATTTATTGTCTCAAGTTTTAGATGTTTAAAATGTTTTTTCATTAATCTAGAATTTTAATAATTGTTTGAGAGTTTCACACAATGTATCTTGAGCATATTTCCCATTCACTACTCCCTTCAATTCCTCCCAGATGCACCCTAGTATGTACTGAGCTCTACCAATACCAACTTTTTGTTCTATTTCTTTCATTTTGGGGGTATCTGGAACCAGATGTCCCGCTTCGCTGGTTTACAGTTTTCTTAGCCCTTCTTCTACAATGGTTCATGATTTCTAAGGGTAGGTATTTTGCTGTGAATGTATCATTTGATGACTGGCACCCATGATCATTTTATATCTGCAGTTTGCATATCTGTGAATCTGTAGTGCTTTCTGACTGCTACAATAATAAGTTTTCTCTGATGAGGGGTGGCAGAACAAGTAAAAATAGTGAAAAGAATGGTGAACAATTCATTGTGGAAATGGGAGTAAGGCCCCAAGAAAAAAGGCAGAGGGCCTTTTAGCTGATGTGCATTTTGTTCCCTGAATTGTTTTTGAACTACATTTTGTGCCTCCCATGTTAACCATTTTCATTCAATTTATAAGACATGTTTGTTCTTGTTTGATGTCAGAACATAGCTATAGAATCCAATCAATGTATCCTGAATCTAGTAATGGCCTTCTGCTTTGCTTTCATACTTTCCTAGATATAATCTATAGTACATGTCAGGAAATTGTGCTTCAATTGGTCTGTACTGACAAAGTTCTGTTCTGTCAATATTTAGTATTTAGCATGCACTTAATTATGTTTATTTAAATGTTTTTTATCATTCTTTTAGTTTATTTTTCAAGACATGGCCTTCTGTGCGACAGCTCTAGTTGTTCTGAAACTCACTTTACAACCCAGGTTGACCACAAACTAACAGAGATCCTCATACCTCTGTTTCCCGAGTGCTGGAAATAAAGGTATACGCTGCTACAATCAGGCTTACACGTTTATTTTGATCATGTTTATCTGAATTCAAACAACCTTCCTAAGATAATTGCTTTCTTTTATTACATTCATGTGTAGAAGTACATTGAAACTGAAATTAAGGCTGTCTACAGAATTAGGTTGGAGTCCGCCCCATTCTTTTTGGCCCTTATAGATATAGAACAGAATTGGATATAAAATAAACATTTTAAATAAAGTTAAAAGTTGTATTGGTTTAGGAATGTGGCAGTATTAGGTTCTTCTCTAGGTATCCATAGCCTCGACAGCCAGAGATAACTGTCTAGGTTTACAGTGCCAACCAACAATTCTCTCATACTGAGCATGTCTTTATGCCAATTAGAGCTCTGTTGGTTAAATCAAGGTATGAATGACACTATTGTACTTTCAGGCATTTCTTATTGTGCTGGTCGTTATTATGGTTCGTAGGCTTTACTGATGGATATGATTATTGATTGTTATTCTCCCTTGGTAGCTTGCCAGCCTTCTTTTGAAAGAATGAATGAGATGTTTCAGGGAGGAGGCTTCTAGGTGAGATCCAGATGGATTCAACAAAGTCATATCTAAAGTATGTGGTATCTTCAGAAATAGAGCTGTATCTGGAAGTTCTTTTAGGTACCAAGGGAAATGGCAATAGCCTACACTATTTTGAGAGTCTCTTGGACTTACCAGTTGAGCAACTTGGTTTTATTAGTTTATAGTTTGAGGGAGAGGAAACACCATGTTATATTATAATGTATATATAAATACATTACATTATATACAAATATAATACATACACAAATACAATGTATATATGTCTATATAAGGTAATTTTTACCAGATATAAATATTTGTATTTATGTATCTACATATCTAAATGTGTGTTTAATTTTGCATATATATGCTAATTTTTTTAAACCTTGCTTTTAAGGAACAAAAGGAAGAAAAATATGAGCTTCTACTTAAGTAACAAAATGAGCATTGAAATATTTCATTATTGAAATAAAGCTTTTTTTGTTTTGTTTTGTTTTTTGGTGTTTTTTGTTTTTCCTTCTTTTTTAATATTCTTTTATTTTTCATTCAAAAAATTTACACTTCCTTCCCTTCTCCCAGTCCCCTCAGCTCCCCCACTAACCCTCTTCCCTCCCCCTGCTTCCTTAAGAGGGGGCAGGGTACCCTGCCCTGTGGGAAGCCCAAGGCCCTCCCCCTCCATCCCGGCCTAGGAAGATGTGCATGCATATAGACTAGATTCCCATTTTTTAATTGGGTAATTTAACATTTTAATGTCTAGTTTCTTGAGTTCTTTGTATATTTTGGAGATCAGACCTTTGTCCGATGTGGAGTTGGTGAAGATCTTCTCCCATTCAGTAGGATGCCTTTTTGTTTAATGACAGTGTCCTTTGCTTTACAGAACCTTCTCAGTTTCAGGAGGTCCCATTTATTCATTGTTGCTCTTATTGTCTGTGCCACTGGGGTTTTACATAGGAAGTGGTCTCCTGTGCCCATGTGTTGCAGGCTACTTCCTACTTTCTCTTCTATCAGGTTAAGTGTGGTCAGATTTATATTGAGGTCTTTAATCCATTTGGAGTTGAGTTTTGTGCATGGAGATAGATAAGGATCTATTTTCATTTTCCTACAGGTTGACATCCAGTTATGCCAACACCATTTATTAAAGATGCTTTCACTCTTCCATTGCATACTTTTAGCTTCTTTGTCAAATATGAGGTGTTCATAGGTTTGTAGATCAATATCCGGGTCTTTGATTCGATTCCATTGGTCAACATTTCTGTTTTTATGACAATACCAAGCTGTTTTCATTACTGTAGCTCTGTAATAGAGTTTGAAGTCAGGGATGGTAATGCCTCCGGAAGTTCCTTTATTGTATAGGATTGTTTTAAATATTTCATTATTGAAATAAAGCTTTTACAGCTTTCAGTCAAAATTAAAATTAGATGAAATTCATACAATATGCTACAAAACATATGCAGAAAATTGTGATATTCTCTCTCCACCTCCACCTACATCATGATAGAAAAATATATCATTGCCTAACTGATAACAGTATCAGTTAATGGCATACAAAAGTGGGTGGGAGTAACATAATAAGTCTGATCCCTAGATGAAGAGGAATAAGCATTTTCAACTACTGTTACAGAGAGTATCAATCTTCTCCAGAAATGAGTCCCTTAGTTGTTATTATCTTCCAAGTTCTCAGCCCTAAAAATCATATTTATATGAGAAACACTAAATGGATTCTGCATGTGGTATTTATATATTTGCTGCATGAAATAATATAATTAAAGAAAAAATTAAAACAGAGGAAAAAACAAAACAGATTGAGATAATTCCTGAAAGCAGAATGATGCTTTAGAAGTAAAGAAAGACAGCAATGAAAACCCAGGGAAAGATCATCACAGGATATTATGAGCATTTGTGAATAAAATCATTGTTCTAGACAATTAATAAATGCTAATAAAATGAAAAGAAAACTCTGAGAGAAAAAACAACCTCATACTTCACTTAGCATGCCATATCTTCCAAAAGCATTACAATCAGAGAGGAAGATTAGATAAAGGATATTTTTTATGATAAATGTTAGTACAGAAACTTTCATGAGAATCTAGACTTCCTTCTGATGTGCTTTCTATAAAGCCAGAGGCTTCTATACATAGTTTCCATGTATAAAGTTACCATTATATTATTCTCAAAAAAATATCTTGCTGAAATTATGTATTTTATGAATATGTTTTATTACCATTGGTTAATAGAGCATCTGCTTTGGCCTATGGCAGGTAAAATAGAATTAGATGGGAAAACTAAACTGAATATAGGGAGAAAAAAGGCAGAGTCAGTCAAAGGTCAAAGGAGAAATATGCTGTAACCTTACCGGTATGCCACAGCCCTGTAGTGATGCATAGTAATCTATGTAGAACTGGGTTAATTTAAGATGTAAGAGCTAGCTAGAAATATTCCTAAGCCATCCACCAAACAATGGTGTAATTAATATAGTTTTGTGTGATTATTTAGGTTTGGGCAGTCAGGAAACTAAAGCACATTCTCCATTCACATAGTGATCTGGTGGGAATCCAACATGTGATTGGAAAAAGAAATCTAAACCTAGTTTGTGGATAGAAAATTTCCAACATCAAAGGTGAAATGATATCAAAAATTTCAAGAGAGAAAAAAGTGGATTCAGGAAGAAGAGAAATAAAATAGCTATTCAATAATCATCAAGAAATTAATATTAAGATTTATGTCATAAAAATTAAGAGCATGAATATAGAAGAGAAGAGGCATCTAAAACTGTCAAGATAATTAATAATTCGATGACAAGTTAAGACATAATAGCACATGAAAATTATTGAATTAGAAACCAACCTAGAAGGCCGTTAAATTTCTTTCTCCATAAAAATTTTGTGATATCAACCCTCCTATTCAGTAAGCATAAGCTTAATATACTTGGACTTTAATGAGGAAATCAGTTGACAATAACAATTGTATATATATATTGTCAGATAATGACAATATATATGAAAATGTAAATGATGTAACTTAGACAGCAGGAAGAAATAGAGATATGTAGATAAAATTATTTCAGAACTTATTTTCTTGAATGTAATAAACTGTCTAGAGTACATTAATTTGATTACAAATAATTTTAATTTATTAAGTTAATGTGTGCAATACAAGAGTAAAAGGTAATAATCTCAGTTACAAAAGGTTGAAGAAGAAAGCTGGACTGGGCAATGAGAAAGCCAATGACTCAGTTTTCACAATATAGAGTAAGCAGATGCCACACTCCTGAGGATGCAAAACTCACAATATCTGATCACATCAACAATAAGCTGAAGACTTCAGAAATGAGTCTTCCATGCATGTGTTTCGATGAGTATACTTGAAACTGAGATTTGGCTTGGGACTCTCATTTGTTAGATGAAAAACATATTATTTGGAGATTGTAATTACATCATACTGTGCCTCACCTTCCCCCATCAAGCCCTCCCACATACTCTCTTCCTTATTCTCTATTGAATTCATAGCCATTTCCTCACTAATTTTCGTTACATTCATATACATATTTAAAGATATACATATATATGCACACTCGTAATTATAGTCCTCTCAATCTGTCACTTTTAATTCGATGTTCTATTGAGTTTTACATTATTCATCTAACATTTGATTTATTGGAAGATGTAAAAATTGTAATGGTTTTTAATAACACCTTATGAAGTTTTTCGGTCATGAAATAATTTGAGTAGGTGAATAATAGCAAAGTTAGTTTCAAACATTTTGGAAGAAAATATTTTTTGTTTTTCCATATGAAGCTGATTATTGTTTGTTCAAGGTCTGTGAAGAATTGTGATGGAATTTTGATAGGGATTGAACCTAATCTATAGATTGCTTTCAGTAGGATTATTATTTTGTTGATCCTACCAATCCAAGAGCATGGGAGATCATTCCATTTTCTGTTATCTTCTTCAATTTCTTTCTTCAAAGACTTAAAGTTCTTATCAAATAGGTCTTTCACTTCTTTGCTTAGTGTTACCCTAAGATATTTTATGTTATCTGTGGCTATTATGAAGGGCAATGTTTCTCTGATTTCTTTCTCAGCTTCTTTTTTTCACATTTAATTTTTTATTATTACATTATAAATAGTACCATTCAAAATTTCCACCTCCTCCGCTCCTCCCATTTCCCTCCCACTCCCCCACTCCCCCTACCCTTTTCCCCTCCAGTCCTAAGAGAGGGCAGGTTACCCTGCCCTGTGGGAAGCCCAAGGCCCTCTCGCCTCCATCCAGGCCTAGGAAGGTTTGAATCCAAACTGACTAGGATCCCAAAAAGTCAGTACATGCAGTAGAATCAAATCCCAGTGCCATTATCATTGGCTTCTCAGTCAGTCCCCATTGTCAGTCATATTCAAAGAGTCTGTTTCGATCACATGCTCGTTCAGTCCCAGTCCAGCTGGCCTTGGTGAGCTCCCACTAGATCGGGCACACCATCTCAATGGGTGGGCGAATCCCTTGCGGTTCTGACTTCTGTGTTCATCTTCTCCCTCCTTCTGCTCTTCAACTGGGCCTTGGGAGCTCAGTCCAGTGTTCCAACATGGGTCTCTGTCTCTATCTCCATCCGTCGCCGGATGAAGGTTCTTCTGCTCTTCCACTGGACCTTGGGAGCTCAATCCATTCCTCTGGTGTGAATGTGGGTCTCTGTCTCTATCTCCATCCATCGGACGAAATTTCTATGGATGTGATCAAGATATTCATCAGTGTGACTATGCGACAATGATAGTTCTGGCACCCTCTCCTCTGCTGCCCAAGGACCTAGCTGGGAACATCCCTGTGGACACCTGGGATCTCCTCTAGAGCCAAGTATCGTGCCAGTCCTAAAATGACTCCAATAATGTAGATATCTTATTCCCTTCTCCAACATCCACCTTTCCTCCATCTCCACCCTCCCACTCCCCTAATCTCTCCCCAGTCCTTTCCTTCTCCCTTCTCCTTCCCCCTCC
>PVIU01014880.1:0-50247 GCA_004026605.1 Ondatra zibethicus | reverse complement strand
AGAAACAATTAATAAATGGGACCTCCTGAAACTGAAAAGCTTCTGTAAAGCAAAGGACACGGTCAACAAGACAAAACGACGGCCTACAGAATGGGAGAAGATCTTCACTAACCCCACATCAGACAGAGGTCTGATCTCCAAAATATACAAAGAACTCAAGAAATTGGACACCAAAAGAACAAACAATCCAATAAAAAAAATGGAGTACGGACCTAAACAGAGAACTCTCAACAGAGGAATCTAAAATGGCTGAAAGACACTTAAGGAAATGTTCAACATCCTTAGTCATCAGAGAAATGCAGATCAAAACAACTCTGAGATTCCATCTTACACCTGTAAGAATGGCCAAGATCAAAAACACTGATGACAACTTATGCTTGAGAGGTTGTTGGGAAAAGGGAACACTTCTGCATTGCTGGTGGGAATGCAAGCTGGTACAACCCCTATGGATGTCAGTGTGGCGATTTCTCAGAAAGTTAGGAAACAACTTTTCTTAAGACCCAGTAATACCACTTTTGGGTATATATATCCAAAGGATGCTCAATCGTTCCACAAGGATGTGCTCAGCTATGTTCATAGCAGCTTTGTTTGTCATAGGCAGAACCTGGAAACATCCTAAATGCCCCTCGATTGAAGAATGGATAAAAAAACATGGTACGTTTTCACAATGAAGTACTACACAGCAGAAAAAAATAGCAACAGCTTGAATTTTGCAGGAAAATGGATGGAACTAGAAAGCATTATTTTGAGTGAGGTATCCCAGACACAGAAAGACAATTATCACATGTACTCTGTAGTATGAAGGGCGAACGGGCTGCTTGTCATCCCAGCCCCACCCACCCTTGACTGTGTTCAGCCACCCGATGCTTTAAAAAAAATAAAGAGGGTAAAGTCTTTAAAGAGACAGAGTAAAGTGATAGAGTAAAAATAAGCCATGTAAAAATGGAAAATTCACAGAGAGCCTGGATTCTGTATATTATTGTGTTTTGTTTGAATTTTTTGACTGTAAAGGAGCTCAATACAGAGAGAATTTTCATTGTATGGACTGCCAAAATAAACCAGCATATATGTTCTAAAGTTATCTTGACCTCAAAATTTGGGTCTAATGACATGATGCTTTGGAAAAGAGATTCTTCTTTTATTTTCACAGAGGATGAGACCCTATGGATTCCTTCTACACCAATATGGTATGATAGACCACGCCCTCCTGAAAGGTCACTGTGAACACCTTCAAAAAATTACTTAACTCATCATGCCTATTGAGATGAACCTGGCTCACAGGATACACCATGAAAGACCTGATTAACAGCGCCCCCCATACAGCAGGAAGAAGTTTGGAGAGAAAATACTATGCCCATATTCCCAAATATTCTTTATAAATGTTCTTTTACATTTAAAGGGGGATATAATATAGATATGAATAATTTGCATTGGTATGGATTTGGCTGTTTTGATATAAATTTAAGGTCAATCTTGTTATATATATAGTTCTGCTCTTGATTAAAGTATTGTGATTGTGTAGTTCATTTAAAAATGTATAATTAGGAAATATAAGTTGTTAATAGATAATCATCAATAATAATCAAGCTTGTAGTCATGTTAGTTAGATTTTCTAGATATATATTTCAGTTAGATAGACATTCTTCATATCTTTCAAAGACTACAGAATATGGCATTTTAAATGTTTTAATAACTTAGGGCTTTTCATGACAATGGGACACATCTGCTCCTGGCAGCACCAAGCTACTTCCTGAGGAAGAGGCTCCTTATGGAGTTTGATAGCCATTTAGGCAAGAAACTGTTCTTGCCTGGACTGTTGCATAAACTGGACATAAAGAACCCACAGAGAGAGGACTGCTGAATTTGCCTAAAGGTGAGATGATCCTTCGGGGTTCCTGTTTCATGAAAGAGTCTGTGAGACAGTCTGCAGGATACAGAAGAAAGTGACTGAACTGTCTTTGAATATTCCTGCTTCATAGAAATGTCTGCTGAATACTGTGGGCCTGTAGGCTGAAGATGGATGCCCCAACATTACAGATGAACTTTGGGTGACTGTACAGGCAGCAAGATGTCTCTGTCATTCTAGAGTTTTGGAAGTTGCTTACTTCTTGTTTACTTAGGTAATATTATATCCTTCTGGAGTCTTTGATGGACTTGAAGAATGGATAGTTATAGTTTTCCTTAGTTATGATAAAAGATAAAATACATATAAATATTGTAACTGTAATTCTTGCTTGATAACTGTTTTGTTATATGTAATTTTACTATGTTAAAATGAAAGCCTTTCTTTTTTGTTTAAACAGAAAAAGGGGAAATGGTGTAGGAGGTCCTTCTGTATTTGTATTGCTTTCATTCGTTGAAAAAAGAAACTGCCTTGGCCTTTTGATAGGGCAGGACTTAGATAGGAGGGGAAAAGACAACAGAATGCTGGGAAGAAGAAGAGAGAGAGAGCTGACACCATGAACTCCTGTCTGAGACTTAGAATCTTCCCCATAAGCCACGACCCCGTGGTGATACACAGATTACTATATATGGGTTAAAGCAAGATGTGAGAGTTAGCCAAGAAGATGCTAGATATAAAGGGCCAGGCAGTATTTCAATGAATACAGTTTCTGTGTAATTATTTCAGGTATAAGCTAGCTGTGCGACCCGGAGCCAGGTGGCGGGACTGCGGCCCACCCGCTCCTCTCATTACTACAGTACTCACTCATAGGTGGTTTTTAAACATAAAGCAAAGAAAGCCAGCCTACAAACCACAATCCCAGAGAACTTAGACAACAATACGGACACTAAGGGAGACTTACATAGATATAATATACATGGGAAGTAGAAAGTATAAAAAGACACGATCTCCTGAGTAAATTGGGAGCATGGGGACCTTGAGGGAGGGTTGAAGCGGAGAGGGGAGAAGCAGGGAGCGGAGCAGAGAAAAATGTAGAGCTCAATAAATATCATGGAAAAAAAAGATTAAAATAAAAAAATGTTTTTTCCGCTTGTTAGGAAGATGTGCTGACTGTCAAGGTCTAGACTGGAAACAGGAAGTCCTACCTTCACTGTTTTTCTATTCTGTTTCTTTCCTGCTGTGCTGTAGGATACAGTTTTGGGCTAGGCAAATGCTCTGCCCCTATCTACTTGAGCCACCAGGGCAGGCCCACACTTTAGGTTCTGAAAGATACTTTTACCTGGTTTTGACTCCTTCCATTGCTCCAAGATGCTGTTGCCTTCTCTGCTTACATAGTTTTCTGTCTGTTAGGCTCCTGCTGGCATGAACTCCTATTCAGAGGCAAGTTTCACATTTTTAATTTTGGCAAACCTGATTATGCTGTGTATTGATACAGTTGTCTGTCTTTTTCTTGATTTTAGGGTGTGTCAGATTTTTTACATTTTATGGGTTTATAATTTTTATCAAAAATTTTAAAAATATTCATTTCAGTTTTGATTTTTTTTCAAGTATTTCTTACATTCCCCTAACTTTTTGGGAACACTGTGCTAACTTTCTGTTGCTGTGGCAATATATGTGAGATAAACAACTTAAAAGAACGAAAAAAGTAACTTGGGCTTGTGTTTTTAGGAATTCAATTCATAGTCCATTGACTTTGCTGTCTAGGGGCTGTGTGAAGGTTGAACACCATGGCAAAGGAATGTGTGGCAATGAGGGATTATGAGTAACATTTGATTAGAAGTTAGACAGACAGACAGGAAGACAGACCATGACTAGATAATAAAGATACTGGCCTTCCAAGATGGCTGTCTTCTTCACCCTCCTGACCTGAGCAAAAGCCTGGCAACTTCAAACAAAGGCCCCGTGCCCATAGACTGCACTGGTCCAACAAAGTGTAAGGCCAGAGCAGATATGTTTCCTCCAAACCTGTGCACCTATGAGTCTCCCTGTCTTTGTTCAACCTGACCAACCCTAAATTCGGAGAGGAATGCCCATAAAACTTTATCCCTTACGGAGACCAGGCCTCAGCTACCCAAGAGCGCCACCCCCCCCCACCCGTTTGCAGATTGTCTTTTTCTCTGTGTACCTCAGCTGTGTGTTTCTTCACCCCCAATAAAAAGCCTATCTTCACCAGCAGATTCTGCCTGCTGTGTCAGATTTCCCATACTGTTATCTGCTGCCCTTGAGATCCCCCTCCCCCGCCTTTTAATACTCTGATAGAGGAAATGAACCTGATCAAGACCCCTAGATAGTAATGGTAGTAGAGGCCTGTTCACCTCTTGGCGGCTGAGAATGGAGTGGAGCATGCAGGAGTGTCCAATATTCCCTTCGAGGGCCCACCCCTCCCACTAATCTTCCTCCCAACAAGCCCCTCCTCCTGCAGGCTTCACAGCCTGGGAAGGAGCCGGTTTTCCTCAGAGCATCTGGGAACTACATGCAAATTATTCTGCCGGAAATTTTCACACTGCTTATTCATGTGCTACTCATTTAAAAAAATTCTTTTGTGTCTGTACATGTTCCTGAGTTTGTGTGTGTGTGTGTATGTGTTACAGACAATTGTGAGCTTACGGATTTGGGTGCTAGGAACCAAACCCAGATCTTCTGCCAGAACAGCAAGCATTCTTAACTGATGAACCATATCTCCAGCCCAGACATTTGCTTTTTTGCAGATTAGGCCCCTAACGGCTCAAGTCCTTAGCTGGAAACTTCTAATGAGGCGGTTTTTGTACTGTTACAGGCTTTGGAGACCTTCAGTGTGAAACACAGGGCTCCGTGTGGCTCACTGGTGGCAGAATCCTGCTTTGCCACGCATGGTACTTCCTCTCCTTAGAGCTCACAGTACTGGTGGGAGGAGGAAGGGATTTTGTTGCACTAAGGCGCAGCTTTTGCTGGCACAGCACACGCTAGAAATTGATCTCAGCTTTGAAGCGGAAGGATCGAAAGCACTCTGCCTGCGTCAGTGAAGGGGGAACGTGTCTCTCCGTCAAGTTCTTAATGCCCGGCCTCCAGCAGCCCCTGGGCAGCCCTGATACAGGAGGAGAGGGAGTTTGGGAGAAAATAAAACACGAAGACATGGCAGTCTGCGTGCTGTGCGACATTAATTCTCTCTTGGCACGTGTGATGGGGCAGCTACGAGAAAATGAATACAGTGTTCCTAGTGCCAGGCTGTCTTGTGCATAAAGAGCCTTTAGTCCGGGAGACGCACGGTGTGACGCGCGCTTTCCATCTGGTGGGCCAGTTTCCAGGCCAGCTCAGCCTCGGTGCCCGCCCCGCCTCTGCTCCTGGGGCGGCGCCAGCCGCAGCGTTAGTGATGCCCACGGCCTCGACCAATGAGTGCTCTCCCTGCCCACCACCCTCGAGGGCCAAGCAGTCAGCAGGCTCAGAGCCTGAGGCAGTCCCGGCTTTCCTGTGTCTGGGATGTACATGGCTGGCTTACAGCTTGTATCTGTCATGCCTGGGTCGCTCAGCAGGCTTGGCTTATTTTTACAAGTGCCACCAACTGTGAAGTCACGTGTCAGCTCACAGCTTGCATTTGGGACAACAAATAAGAGTTAAATACTTTGAAGGAGTGGGGAGCTAACTCATAAATCCTCTTGTATATATTAAAATGAATAAATAAGCATTTAGTTCAACTCTAAAAACCTACCGTGTAAATTTTCTTCTTTCTTTTTTCCTTTTTTTCTTTTTTCTTTCTTTTTCTTTTTTTTTGAGACAAAGTCTCACCGTGTAGCCCTGGTTAGCCTTGAAATCACAGAGAACTACCTACCTCTGCCTCCTGAGAGCTGGGATTAGCATGCACACTTTCAGCTAAATACTATTTTTAAATATAGAATTATTTTTTTTCTCCCACCAGAAAAAAAATGTTTTGGGATCCATAATTGGCATGAAAACTTAATGTCAATAAAAAGATTGCTTTTTAATATAATCTTGGGTATATCACTGGGGAAGGGTACTTTCTTCCTGTGATGGTTTGAATAAGAATGTCCCCATAGGCTCATGTATTTGAATATTTGGTTCCCATTGGTGGATATGTTTGGGAAGGATTGGGGGGTGTGGCCTTGTTGAAGAGGTGTGCCACTTGCAGGTGGGCTTTGGCATTTCAAAGCTCACAGCAGGCCCAGTCTGATTCACTCTCTGCCGGCTGCCTATTGATCTGGATGTAAGCTCTCAGCTACTGTTCCAGCACCATCTCTGCCTGTCTGCTGCCACGGTCTCTGCCACGAAGATCACAAACTGACCCTCTAAAACTAAGCAAACCCCCAATTCAATGCTTCATTTTTATATGTTGTCTTGGTCATGGTGTCTCTTTACCAAAGTTCTGGATTTGATCCCCAGCATCCACACAACTAAGTATGCACAGGTATGCACAGGGGCATGCGTGCACCTGACACACTTGCACGCACGCACACACACGCACATAAGTAAATTAGCCGGATATTTGTTGATTGTGAAAATTTGGAAGAATTATGGAGAGATGGCTCCATGGGTAAGAGCATTGACTGCTCTTCCAGAGGACATGGGTTCAATTCCCAGCAACCACATGATGGCTCATAGTTGACTGTAACTCCAGATCCAAGGGAATCTGACACTCTCTTCTGGCCTCTACAGGTACCAGGCACACTCACAGTGTACAGATATACATGCAGGCGAAACAACCAAATACACAAAAAATTAAATATTTTTTAAAATATGAAAAAAAGAAAAAGAGGGACTGGAGAGATGGCTTAGAGGTTAAGAGCACTGACTGCTCTTCCAGAGGCCCTGAGTTCAATTCCCAGCAACCACATGGTGGCTCACAGCCATCTGTAATGATATCTGGTGCCCTCTTCAGGCCAGCAAGCATACAGACAGAATACTGTATACATAATAAATAAATCTTTAAAAAAAAAAAAGAAAGAAAAAAAGAAAAAGAAAATTCAGGAAATGCCAATAACCAAGAGAAAAAAATGAGCACCCATAATCTCAGGATTCAGAAACAATAACTGTAAGGTTAGCCAGAAGAAGAGACATGAGCAAGGGCTGCTCTACTGGGGGTTCATCTAGGGAAAGACCGAGCAGGTGCACTCTCTAGTCCAAGAACCACAGAGCCTGCTGTCTGCTTATAGCCTGGGATGGTTATAGAGCAGAAAAGGAAAAGAGAAAATGGGAATGAGATGGTTTCTGACCTGTGTTTGGCTGTTAGGGATAGTTAAGGAAATAAAGTGAGTAGTGGATCAAAGAAAGTCAGGGGATCCTAAACATCTCTCCTGTAGCTGTTAATGGGGTAGAGAGAGTAAGGAGGGCAGGGATCTAAACAAGTTACTCTAGCTTTAGAAATTGTTAGTCTGTTGTGGAATGTTTGTTTAGCTAGGCAAATATGTGCTACATTTGTTTATGGGGGAGAATATTGCTTTAACTATGTAACGGTGTGTTACGTTTGGTTATGCTGCCTTTGTTTAATGAAGTAAAGATGTGTTGCTTTGCCTGCCTAAGATACCTGACTGATCTAACAAAAAGCTGAACGGTCAATAGCTAGGCAGTAGAGGGTAAGGCAGGGCTGGCAGGCAGAGAGTAAGTAGATGGAGAGGAGAGAGAGAAGGGAAAGAGAGGGAGACACCTGGGTCTAGTCGCCACGCAGCTGCCAGACAGACAGACACGGAGTAAGACATACAGAACGAAAGGTAAAAAGTCCCGAGGAAAAAATGTAGATGAAGAGGAACAGGTTAGGTTATAAGAGTTAATGGGAAAAGCATAAGGTAAAGCCGAGCATTGATAACTAATAAGAAGTCTCCATGTCCTGATTTGGGAGCTGGTTGGTGGCCCAAAGAAAGCCTGCTTTAACTGGTCAGCCAAAATTGAGGAGCTTCACAAAATGATGTCTCCCTGGCTAACATGAACCATTGACATTCCTATAGATTTATTCATAAGTTATCCTGTTGTGAAATATTATTTTAAGATGTGTTACATTTATGCTGTGGAACATTTGTTTAATGATACAAAGATGTGTTGTTCCATTCTTTTATGTTGCATCTGTTTAACTCTGTAAAGCTGTGTTTCTTTGCCTGTCTAAAAGACCTGATTGGTTTAATAAAGAGCCAAACAGCCAATAGCAAGGCAGGAGAAAGGATAGGCGGAGCTAGCAGGTAGAGAGAATAAGTAGGAGGAGAAATCTGGGCAGAGGAGATCAGGACAGGAGAAGGAGAGAGGAAACTAGGGGCCAGCCACCCAGCAAGCCATGAAGTAAAAAGTAAAGAAAGGATATATAGAATAGAGAAAGATAAAAGCCCAGAGGCAAAAGGTAGACTGGATAATTTAAGTTAAGAAAAGCAGACAAGTAACAAGCCAAGCTAAGATCTGGCATACATAAGTAAGAATAACACTCTGCATGATTTGTTTGGCAGTTGGGTAGCAGGCCCTAGGAAAGCCCAATGAGTAAGAGTAAAAACAGCCAACTGCGTTTTTCCTTTCCTTGTACACATGCATGGTGGTCTGAATGTGGGCTGTCCCTCACAAGCCCAAGTACTTGAACACTTGGTCCCCAGATGATGGCTCTGTTCTGGAAGATTGAAGAATCTTAAGGAGATGGAGCCCTGGAAAGAAGTAGCCACTGGAGGTGGGCCTTAAAGTCTCATTGTTCAGCCCCATTTCCTGTCTGCTCTCTGCTTCCTGTTTCAAGATGTGAGGTTTTATTCTCTTGCCACCATGGTGCCCCCAAGTGTAGTGCCTTCCCCTCCAGGATGGACTCTAACTCCTCAAACTGTGAACACAAAAAAAGAAAGGGAGGGAGGGAGGGAGGGAGGGAGGGAGGGAGGGAGGAAGAAGGAGGGAAGAAAGAAAGAAAATCCTTTCTCCTCTAATTTGTTTGTCAAGTATTTGGTCACGGCAATAAAAAAAAGCAGCTAATATGGAAAGGAAACTTTAAGAGAGAGAATGTTTTGCAGCTTGAGTTCTCATTGGTGGTGCTGCAGCATCTTTGCATCAATATTCTTGCACATTGTTGTCTTAATAATATAATACTACCAAGTTTGAATACATGAATATGCATTTATATATATGGCCTGTATAGAGTCATTTTTTAATTTTGAAACAATTATGAACTTGCAGAATAGTCAGAAGCAGATTTTTAAAAAGCTTGCCCCAAAGCCAGGTGGTGGTGGGCATGCCTTTAATCCCAGCACTCAGGAGGCAGAGGCAGGCAGATCTCTGTGACTTCGATGCCAGCCTGGTCTACAAGAGCTAGTTCCAGGACAGGCTCCAAAGCTACAGAGGAACCCTGTCCCGAAAAACAAAACCAAACAAACAAACAAAAAAAGCTTGTCCTGAATCACTTGAAAACAACCTGTCACATGACACTCCTCCCTGACCCTGAATATTTAATACCTCTTTCCCCCACACAAGGACAGTTTCTTCTACTATTTAAAACAGTCGAGATTCACAGTGCTAAGTCACAACACCTAGTTCTCAGAACCCATTCACGTTTCGCCATTTGTCCTATTAATGTCCTTGGCAGTCAGTAGCTCTATATCAGGTCTCAGCAATGACTCTGCAAGTCCCAGACACAGCAGAGGTGGCCTACGGCAAGCTGGCCAGGGAGCATCTTGAGGATCAAGAGTGTGCTAAGTCCCAGAGACATGTGGCTGTCCTTTCTCCACGGCCGAACAAGGCAGCTGCTGGGGACAGCTGGGACTTGGTTGCCTAAGCCCCACAATCTGCAGCTGCCCAGAAGCTTGTGACCTGGAGATTATTCTGAGTGACAGCTGCCACTCCAAACATTCTGATGTGTTTCCAAGCTGCCAGTCTGCCACCCCACCTACACTCTTACTCAAGAGGCCTTCCCTCAGGGTTACTTAAAAACACAGATTTGAGCTCTTGGGGGTGGGTCTAAGAGGTTTTTGTTTGTTTTACCATAGCCTTTATTAAATATATTTTATATTCTGACCTAATTCACACAAATAAATATCAAAGCCATTGAAAGCAAAGTCCAGGGAAAGAACATTCAGTTAATCCTTCTTCTTTTGCTTAATCCTTCTTACTGTTTTACTTTTAGACTTTTTTCTTACTTGTATGAATGCTCCTCCAGCATGTATGTATGTGCACCTCATGCATGCCTAGTGTCCTTGGAGGTCAGAAGAGTGTGTCAGATCTCTTAGAACTGAAGTTACAGACAGTTGTGAGCAAGCATGTGGGTTTCAGGGATTGAACCCGGGTCCTCTGCAAGCACAATAACTGTCTTAAACTACTGAGCCATCTCTCCAGCCCCGACTTTATCTGATTTTTAAATTCGTACATCTATGCGTTGTTGTATATGTGTAGCATGTGCTTGTGAAGGCCAAGGTCGAAGTTGGGTGTTTTGCCTTCATCATACTCTCAACCTTTATTTTATTAAATATTTTTTGGTTTTGTTTTTTATTTTTTAATTTCTTGAGACAGGGTACCTCTATGTGACCACGTGGCTGTCCTGGAACTCGCTTTGTAGACCAAGCTAGCCTTGAACTCACGGAGATTTGTTTTTCCTTTGAGTGCTAGGAACCACACTGGACAAATCCTGCTTTACTCAGCCAAATCTCCAGGGTAAATATTTTTTCAAGCATGACAAGGAAGACTCCTTTTTATTACATTGACTTTATTGATTTTGGTGGAATCAGAGTTGGTGTGGTGTTTGGATACCAGGTCATGCATGTGAAGGTCAGAGAACATCTTTTTTAAAGATTTATTTATTTATTATGTATAGTGTTTTGCCTGCATGCATGCCTACACACCAGAAGAGGACACCAGATCTCATTAGAGATGGTTGTGAGCCACCATGTGCTTGCTAGGAGTTGAACTTAGGACCTCTGGGAAGGTAGCCAATGCGCTTAACCTTTGAGCCATCTTTCCAGCCACTATTTTATTAAAATTTTTTAAAGATTTGAGCTGGGGGCTGGAGAGATGGCTCAGCGGTTAAGAGCATTGCCTGCTCTTCCAAAGGTCCTGAGTTCAATTCCCAGCAACCACATGCAGGCTCACAACCCTCTGTAATGAGGTCTAGTGCCCTCTTCTGGCCTTCAGGGATACACACAGACAGAATATTGTATACATAATAAATAAATAAATATTTTTTTAAAAAAAAGATTTGAGCCGGGCATCGGTGGCACACGCCTTTAACCCCAGCACTTGGGAGGCAGAAGCAGGAGGATCTCTGTGAGTTCAAGACCAGCCTGATCTACAAGAGCTAGTTCCAGGACAGACTCCAAAGCTACAGAGAAACCCTGTCTCAAAAAATTATTTTAAAGAATTATTTTTCATGATGGTATGTCTGTTCACATGTGTCCAGTGCTGATGGAGGTGTCAGATCTCTTGGCACCGTAGCTACAGATGGTTGTGGATTGCCACGTGGATGTTGGGAACTAAGCCCAAATCCTCTAGAGCAGCAGAGTGCTCTCAGTCACTGATTCTTCTCTCCAAACCATATTTTATTTTTAATATAATAGTTCTATTAATTATTTTGAGACTTTCATGTGTGTATACAATGTACTTTGATCATATCTGCTCATGTTCTTCCCCTAATTCCTTCCAGAACCAGTCCTACCCTTTTTATTCCTCCAACTTCATGTCCTCTTTCCAATTTGTTCTTCCCACATACTCATGGGTGTGGGCCATACACTGGAGCATGGCCAACCCACCAGGCACAACAACAGCCTTAAAGAAAACTGACTCCCTCCTCCTGCAGTCGTCAACTCTCAATAGCTACTCAGTTAAGAGCAGGACCTTATGAGCCCCTCCTCAACCTTTATATGTTGAGACAGAGTTCCTCACTGAATCAATTCAGCTAGACTGGCTAGCCAATGAACTTCAGGGACCTCTTGCTTCTGCCCACCCAAGTCTGGGGTTACAGACATGAGTCTACTTGCCTAGATTTTTACAGTTTGAGGTGGGTCTGTGAGGTCCTGGGCTTACCCAACAGGTACTCTGTCTACTGAGCCATCTCGTCAGTCCCCCCTCTTGGTCTACCTTCTAGACCATTCTAGTTGTGATTTATCAACTTTGTAAGACCTTGAATCAGGTCGACGCCTTATTAGCATCCCTACACGTAGCACAGGGCATATCTCCTGAGAGGTGGTTTTAGATGGTATGCCACATGGGGCCACATGGCGCTGGCCAAGTGTGGTAGTTTGAATGTAATTGGCTCCCATAAGCTCATAGGGAGGGACACTATTAGGAGGTGTGGCCTTGTTGGAGTGGGTGTGGCCTTGTTGGAGGAAGTGTGTCACTGTGGGGCGGGCTTTGAGGTTTCCTATGCTCAGGATGCTGCCCAGTGTCTCGGTCAACTTCCCGTTGCCTGCAAGATGTAGGGCTCTCAGCTACTTCTCCAGCACCAAGTCGGCCTGCACCCTGCCATCCTCCACCATCGTGATGGTAATGGACTGAACCTCTGAAACTGTAAGTGAGCCACTCCAGTTAAATGTGGTCATGAGTCTCTTCACAGCTATAAAACCTAACTAAGATACAGAGGGACATATGGGGACAGAGGGACATGATAAATGACACTGGGCAGAAGCAGGCAGCTTATTCCAGAATGGGGGTCTTAACATGGGACAAATGTCCTGGTTTCCTCAACCTACAGGACCGGGAAAGAAAAAGAGAAGGGAAAAGCCTCCTTCAGAGGAGAGGGACTGAGACAAACTCACTAGGCTAGAAGTTCAAAGTTGCATTTCTTTTAACTTTTAAAAGTTTTTTTTATGTGGATGGGTGCTTTGCCTGCATGTATGTTTATGTACAGCATGAGCACAGTAGCTGTGAATCTACTTTCCGGTGGACTGGAACAAGGCAATGCACCATGGAATGGTGAGAGAACCAGATTTGCCCATGATCAGCATTCAGATCCTAAGCAGTGAACACTGTTTGTCCTGGAGATTTGCACTCCAGCACTTAAATTCTAAGTGTAACAGTGTAATGCTGTAACTTCTGATGCTGGCTGTTAAAATCCATGGCAAATAAAAAGGAGAACTGAAAAGAAGAGATGGAGGGCGGGACATGACACACACGGCACAGAGATGGGGCGGGACATGACACACACATGGCACAGAGATGGGGCGGGACATGACACACACAGCACAGAGATGGGGCGGGACATGACACACACAGCACAGAGATGGGGCGGGACATGACACACACATGGCACAGAGAAAGCTGGGAAAAGGTGACTAATGACGAGACGTGGGATTCACTTTATTATCTATTTTTATGTGTGTTTCCTATTTTCTAGAATAAAAATTCTTAAAAAAACATCATTCATTTTCAAGTATGTGAATCAGAACAAAGAAACACCTATCATTCACATTTATCTGAAGTTCAGGCTCTATATCTCTCTGTGTATCATAAATTGTTGACTCTGAAATGCAAGTTTGGGGGCTGGAGAGATGGCGCAGAGGTTCAGAGCACTGCCATTCTTCCAGAGGACCAGAGTTCGGTTCCTAGCTCTCACATGGCAGTCCACAACCAGGGGATCGGATGCCCTCTTCTGACCTTTGTGGGCACTGCTTTCACATGTACATATACATACAGGCGAGACACCCATACACATAAAATACATTTTTAAAAATTATCGCTGGGCAGTGGTGGAACACACCTTTAATCCCAGCACTTGTGAGGCAGAGGCAGGCAGATCTCTGTGAGTTTGAGGCCAGCCTGGTCTACAACAGCTAGTTCCATGACAGCTACCAAAGCTACAGAGAAACCCTGTCTCGAAAACCAAAAAAAAAAAAAATTGTCTTAAAAATGCAACTTCTAGCACAGTGGTTCTCAGCCTCCCGAATGCTGCGACCCTTTAATAGTTCCTCATGTTGTGATGTCCCCACCATAGCATTCCAAACATCTGTCAATAGTCTGGGAAGAATACAAACTCACCATCCGGAGAGCTGTTTTCTTTGGAGAGGCAGCTCCTAGTGACCCATGACACTGACACTCCCAAAGGTGGCTTTGCAGGCAGAAGCCAGGGAGCAGACTGAACTGCTCCTTGCTACTGACCCGAGGCCTGCACCAGGCAACAGACTTTCCAGGGAGCGGCTGGCTCCTTCTCTCGCTCTTTGTCACTGGTCTCCTAGGAGAAGCTATCTCTATGCCAGATGGAGTAAAACACACACACACACACACACACACACACACACACACAGAGGCCTGCCTGGTACACACAAACACACACACACACACACACACACACACACACAGAGAGAGAGAGAGAGAGAGAGAGAGGCCTCCCTGGTACACACAAACACACACACACACACACACACACACACACACACACACACACACACACACAGAGGCCTGCCTGGTCCAAGTTAAAGTTGTCCAGACACAGGAAACCCATATGGTTTCATACTCTGTCCCACAGGGTGAGCTGCTGCTCATACAAAGTGGACATGTTCTGCCTACAGTTGGCCCTGTAAAGGAAGGCAGCTGCACCTTGCTCAAGGTGACACCCTGACCCGCGCATGACAAGAGAGAACCTGAGATTCAAAGGCAGGATTACAGTCAGACACCATGTACGGGCCAGAGGGCGCTCAGTTGCTTTTGTTGGTCTGTCTCTTCTTACTCTCTGGCCATCTCTGTCTCTCTCTCTCTCTCTCCACTCTCCCCTCCCTCTCCCCCTCTTCCTCTCCCCCTTCATGGATGAGTCTCTGTCATTGTGCCTTCTCTTGGCTTCTCTCCCTAACTGTTCATTTTCCTCATCAGTCAGGCTCCCTAGCTAGTCAGTCTCTCTCTTTGGTCTGACTTCTGATTGGCCCAGTCATTCCCCTTGGCCTCTGGGGTGCTCGGGAGCACCATCATATTTGTGGCACTTAACACCTTTGGCCGCTGAGCTGGCCGAATGGGTGGTGGGTGGTTCTGTGCCTACTGTTTCCAGGAGAGAGAGCAGGAGCCGGGGCTCTTCTGAGTTGGTTTTCTGATATGAGCACCCCCTGTACCTTTCCTGTTGACAGCTACTGACCGTCTGTGACCAGCTAGCTGTGCTCCCCCAAGAGGTTGTCACCCACATGGTTGTTGTTTGTCTCTGGGAGTCATAAGATAAGGAGGTTATTGGACGGGCTTCTGTTGAGCAGCTACGTCAGCAACCTCTGTCTCAAACAGCCACGCTTCTGTCTCTAGACAGAGCACTTTTCTAGGCATCTGGCTTTGACTCAGTCTACCTCCTATCCTTCAGGGGTTTTCACGTCACTCAGAGCCCTCCCTCTTCCACGCTGCCTCTAGATTGGTCTTTACTAATAGCCTCCCCATTTGGCCAGGTTTCCATGGTTTCTGTTACCTGTGGTCAACTCTGGTCAGAAAATGGAAAATTTTCATGGAAAATTGCAGAAGCTAAGAATTTGTGAATTTGAAATTGTCCACCAATCTGAGTGGTGTGATGAAGTTTAACACTTGTCCCATTTAGGTTTAATCATTCTTTTGTATAGTGTGTCCATGCTGTATGCAATACCTGCCCGTCAGTCGTGTAAGAGCTGTTTGTACCATTAGATTGATTGTTGTGGCAACACATCCTTATGTTAAAGTTATCCATATTTTATTTAATAATGACCATATAGTGCAAATTTTATTACATACTTTTTCCTTTGAGACAAGGTCTCCTATAGACCGGCCCAGCCTCAAACCTATTATATAGCCAAATATGACCTTGAATGCTTTTCATTTTTATTTACTATTATTGTGTATGGACATGATATGTGTGTAGAGGTAGCCATGTGGGGGACAACTTGTAGAATTGATCCTCTCCTTGCAGGAATCTTCCTCTCTTCCTCTAAGGGACCAAACTCAGGTTGTCAGACTTGTGGGACAAGCATTTTACCCACTGAACCAACTCACAGGCCCAGTTCCTTGAACACCCAGTCCTCCTGTAGTTGAACTGTGCACCCTTGGGATAAAGGCTATGGCTGTGTTTACTTCTTACCTTACCTTTTGGATCAGATACTGAGTGAGGTGTATGCTACATGCACCATGTTTTTTCTCTTGGGAGTACTAAGGATGAGAGCTGAACCTTGTACATTAGGTGAGCATTTTGCTACCACACTACACCCCAGTCACGGGTCTAGCCAGCTTGAAGTAGTGTAATGAACGAAGTTCATATTATTCACAGAAACAGTTGAATGAGGCATTCTCTTGTTGCCTTGTTAGTCTCTGGGGGCAGGGGTGGAGGCAAGGGAAATCAGAATTATGTGGGGTCTGGTGTTTGGCCGCCAGAGAATGCCACATCCAAGCCTCCCTCTGCTGCGGGAGCTCCTTCCGCTCCTTCAGCCAATAGCCTTTAAGATACCAGCCCATTTGGGCATGGTCTTGTTTGCTTTAAAAGGCAGCAGTAGCCGTGTGCTCGCCCTCTTGCTTCCAGCTTCCAGCTGTTAGATTTTATTCCTGATCGCACAGAGATCTCTTGTCTGGGACGGTGATCTGTAAATTTTTTCCCTTTAAATAAATAACCATTTTATTAATCATAATTCCAAACTGGTGTGGGATTGTTTTGTGACTTACGCCTTCATCACTCACCAGCCACCCTGCTCTGCTGAACTCATGCGTTCTCACTTCTGATGCAGGGACAGGATGCCTAGGCTCTGGCTGTACCAGAGCCACCTTGAACTCACTCCTAGCATCAAAAGGCCACTTTGGCACCTCTTCTGTGGAGGTTATCCACTCAGTGACTTTCCCTTTGAAGGCAACATTTTATTAGGAGTCTGCGTGGGAGCTGAGAAGTTGACACCTGCGGAGTCACCTCAGAGTGACTGCCCCAACCACAGTGTGCTGGCCCATGTGCTGGACCCATTGCCAGAAGCCAAAGACCAGCCGCTCCGCTTCCTAAGTCCCTCTCTATAGATTGTGCTTATCCTCCTGGGCCACACAGCAGTTGGCAGCTGCGTAATTCATGTTTCTGAATTACTCTGAGAATCCATAATGAAAAGCCCTACAGACATTTAAAAGAAAGTGTTCTCAGGGCAGCATAATACAACAGATTATAGCAAGACCAGCTTTTCCTTTTTAAACAAAAATTTAACCTCTTCAATCATCTTTTAATATGTTAAAAGCAATTACTTGGAGATGCAGAGGCACTGGAAGAAATGAGTTGTTCTGTTATCTAAGCAGCAGTCCCCAGGGACCCAACCTCGGTATCAGGCTGTAAGAGTCAGTCTCTGACCATCTCCTTCAGTCCTGCAGTGAGTGGCGGGGACACAGGTGTGGGAGTGATAGGGGTAGTAAGGGGGTGGAATTGGGTGGGGGTGAGGGTTGGTGGGGTGGGGGTAGGGGGATGGGGATGGGGATGGTGGATGGGGGTGAGAGTGGGGAGATGGACACAGCTGACCTGTCCCTGCTGGCGTTCTGTCAGCTGATCCCAGCGCGGCTCAGGCTGGAGCAACTGCGAGCTGGCAGATGCTTTTGATGCCTTCAAGTGGGATGACTTGAAGGTAGAGGAAACCTGCCTGTCAGCCCAGGTCACAGGAAGTACTTTCTTCTGCCCTTTCTAGGAGACAAACAATTCTGCCTCAGTGATCCATTCCTGAGGCAGTGAATAGTAAACAAGGGTCATGAATATATGGACGATGAGAGTCCTCCAGGTGTGAACTAGGGTCCTGAACACATGGACGATGAGGGTCCTCCAGGTGTGAACAAGGGTCACGAATACATGGACGATGAGAGTTTTCCAGGTGTGAACAAGGGTCCCAGATACATGGATGATGAGATTCCTCCAAGTGTGAACAAGGGTCATGAATACATGGACAATGAGAGTCCTCCAGGTGTGAACAAGGGTCACTGGTACATGGATGATAAGAGTCCTCCAGGTCACCCAAGCCTGGGACACTGAGAAGGATAGCACTTCTTTCAGTACTGTTTTCAGAGAGCAACAGTCAGGTATTGTCAACAATCTAACCAGAGTATACCCCCAACAAGAGGTCCGGAGCCCCTGAGCATGTAGACCTTTGTTCTGTGGGGCCTCACAGACTGGATGATGTTTAGAAAGTAGGAAAACTAGCAGGGTGGTGGTAGTGCACGCTTTTAATGCCATCACTCAGGAGGCAGAGGCAGGTGGATCTCTTTGTCTCTGTGAGTTCAAGGCCAACCTCATCTACAAAGTGAGTTCCAGGACAGCCAGAACTGAACTGTTACACAGAGAAACCCTGTCTCAAACACCACAAAAGAAAGAAAGAAAGAAAGAAAGTAGGAAAATTTATCCCCAAACTTTGTCTCCTGCAATGGCTTCAACATGCCTTCTCCAAAACTGATTTGTTGAAACTTTATTCCAGCTGTGGTGATGCTAGGACATGGGAAACAAGCAAATGACCCCATGGGTGGGTCACTGCCCCCAAAAGGACTGGGGAAGCTAATAGAACCCCAATATTTGCTCTCTACTATGGTTTCAATATAAATATTCCCAAAGGCTCATATTTTGATCACTTGCACCCTGGGTGGAAGTGAGGCTTAGCTGGCAGAAGTAGGTCACAAAGGGAAGCTTTGGCAGGCCATAGCTCTATTCTTTGTTCCAGCCTGCTTGCTGGTCTGACAGAATGTGAACAGCCAATCCCTCACACTCTGGCTGTCATGGATGGAGCTCTACTGCCCTCCGTTATAATGGACTGAAATCCCAGAAACTTTGAGCAGAGGAAAGCTTCCTTCTCTCCAGCTGCTGCTGTTATGTGCCAGAGATTTGTACTGGTATGGATCTTGGTTTATTAATACAAATTTAAGATCAATTTTGATATATATATATATATATATTTCTGCTCTTGATTAAGGCATTGTGTTTATACAGTTCATTTAAAAATGTAATGTATAATTAAGAAATATAGGTTAGTAGATAATCATCTATAATAGCAAGTTTGTAGTCATATTAGTTAGGTTTTCTAGCTATATAGAGATATATTTCAGTTAGATAGGTATTCTTCAAATCTTTCAGAGACCTTCAGAATATGGCATTTAAAATGTTTTAAGAACTTAGGACTTTTCATGACAGTGAGACACATCTGCTCCTGGTAGCACCAATCTACTTCAAGAGGATGATGGACATCAAAGAGGCTCCTCATGGAGTTTGTTAGCCATTTGGGCAAGAAACTGCTCTTGCCAGAACTGCTTGACTGAACTTGCAGGACCCACAGAAAAATGACTGCTGAAGTTGCTTTAAAAAGGTGAAACAATTCTTTGGGGTTCCTGCTTCATGAAAGAGTCTGCCAGACATTCTGCAGGACACAGAAGAAAGTGACTGATAAATTGCCAATATAGGCGGAACTGTCTTTGAAGTTCTGCTTTGTGGAAAAGTCTGCCAGATACTATGGGTCTGTAGGCTAAAGATGGGTACCTGCAATGTTACAGAAGACCTTTGGATCCAGGCAGTAAGAAGTCTCTGTCAATACTAGAGTTTTGGAAGTTGCTTACAATGTACTTCCTGTTTAAGTAATATTTTATCCTTCTGGAATCTTTGATGGAGTTGAAGAATAGATGGTTATAATTATAGTTTTCCTTAGTTATGATAAAAGATAAAGTAGATATAAATGTGGTAACTGTAATTTTTGCTTGATAACCTGTTTTTTATATATAATCTTGCTATATTCAAGTTAAAACCTTCCTTTTTATTTAGACAGAAAAGGAGAGGTGATGTGGGATTCCACTCTGTATGCTGTGAATACCATTGGTTAATTAAGAAGTTGCTTTCAGCCAATGGCTTAACAGAGTAAAGCCAGGCTGAAAGAGATATAGAGAGATGGTACGGGAGAATTGTCTGTATTCTGTCAATCATAATTTAAATAAACACTGATTGGCCATTAGCCAGGATGTATGGGTGGGACAACCAGACAGGAAGTAGAGGCAGAGCAAGGAGAATAAGAGAATTCTGGGAAGCAGGAAGCTCTCTTGGCACTCCTGTCTGGATCACCGAAGAAGCAGGATGTGACCTGCCCCACTGAGAAAGGTACTGAGCCATGTGACTAACATAGATAGGTATGCTACAAGAGCTAATGGGAGGCCTGAGCTAATGGGCCAATCAGTTTATAACCTAATGTAGACTCTCTGCGTGATTTTCCTTGGGACCTAAATGGCTGGGGACCTGGTGGGAGGACAGAAACCAACCAGGCCCTCATGCTACAGAGAAAGAGTAGGTGGAGTCAGGGAGAAGCCATGTAGCCACCACTACACCTCCTCTGGAGTCTGCTGAAACTTTGCCCATAAGTCATGACCTCGTGGTGACGCTCAGATTAATGGAGATGGGTTAGTTTAGGATACAAGAGTTAGCTAGAACTATGCTTAAGCTATTGGCCAAGCAGTGTTTTAAATACTATATTTCTGTGTGATTATTTTCAGTCTGGGCGGCCAGGAAATGAACGAGCAGCCTCCCCCAACAGTTATGTATCTTGGGTACCTCTCTACAAAAATGATCCACACACCTGCCTTCTGCCAAATGAGAACACAGTAGCCAGGCACCATCTTGTTTTGCTTTGAACAAGAATCTTATGAACCCCAAACTGGCCCTGAACTCCTTACATAGCTGAGAATGACCTTGAATTTCTGAATCTCTTGCCTCTGCCTCCTGAGTATTGGGATTATAGGCATGTGCCATCATCCCTAGTTTATACTCAGAGAAGGGGAACCAGGACTTAGTGCATGCCTGGCAAGCATTCTAAACACTGAGTTATGTCAATAACTCCCGGAGGCATTTCTGAAGCAGTGGGGAGTCCTCTCCAGACATCAATGCCAGTGTCTTGATGCCAGAGGAGACTCATGGCCTCCAGAATTTTAAGAAAGGCATTTCTGCTCTTTATCACCAATTTTGGTTATGGCTCAGTGGATGATGTTCTTGCCATGTAATCATGAAGGAGGGAGTCTGAATCCCCAGATAAAGCCACATGCAGGAGCACACATCTATTAATCCCAGCATGCCTAAGACAAAGCAGGAGGTGGAGACTGGAGGATCCCCACAAGTCTGTAGGCCAACTAACCATGAACAACAGAGCCTCAAGGTGGAAAGTAAGCCCCTGCACCCAAAGGTTGACCTCTGACCTCCACACATGAACTATAGCACACATACATACAAACGTGTATGCACATACACTACACATACACATCATACATACATATATCATATATACACACATAACACACACATACATGTCACAGAAAATTTCCCGGTGTCAAGTATTTTCTCACAGCAGCCCAGAGAAGAATACCTTGCTTTGATCCTACCTCACGTGACCTGTAGCAGGTCCACCTGGTGAGCTGCCTGTGCTGGCCCCGAAAGCTCATGGGACTTCCTCTTCACAGTACACAGCTTTGGAATGGCCTGCATGTTACAGGGACAGCCAGCTGCTGGAGATGCCCAGCAAGGGGGTCTGTCTCAGAGACTCCTTGTCCACATGTATACTTGAGAACTTTCTGGAGCCTGGGTTCAGAGGCCAGATTGAGATCTTCCTGGAGGCCGGAGCGTCTTGTGGGGGTATCCGCAAAGCCACAGGCATTAGAATCCCAGCAGCCACACACCTCTTCAATCTACTACTCTTCCTGAGCACCATAGCCACCCAGTCCCATAGAGACAGCTCCTGTTCCCTTTAAAAGTTCAATACAAACTAAAACAATCACACAGGGTGCGAACTGGAGGTCTCTGGGCCTCACTTTCCCTCCCATACGGCAGGCAGACTGACAGAGAATCCAGCCCATAGGGTTCCCAGGAAGCTTCTGTGTTGGAAATCAGGACGACTAACAGTCCAATTCCCACCTCTGACAAGAAACAGAATCCAATTACTGTTTTACTTGATTAGCATTGACTCTTCCTGGTGGGGATAGGGGCTGCTTTTGATAATGGTTCCAAGGCACCGAGCACAAACCCATCATTTTTTCCTGCTGACTGCTGACCACATAATTGCACAAAAAGAGCAACAGCTTGTAAGAACAAGATAATTACAGGCCCATTCCCGCACTTTCGAGAAGTTTTCAAAATATACTCTGCAATTATTTTTAGTCCTTTCCAAACACCTCTGGAAAGAAATGACATCAGTCCCCAAGGGATGTTTGTCAAGGGTCCTGATTAGCATCTCCTCCATGGGATTCCTGAGGATAACCTTGTGGGTGCCCTTAGGCACATCCACACTTTGGTTATGACAGTTTGGACTGTGTATCACACAGAGAGCAAAGGATTTTCTGTATAGGAATGAGAGGTGTCTCTCTGGCCAAAGAAAACACATGATGAAACCTCACAAAGTCTTTGATGGTTCAGCCAGTGTTGCAGGCTGGGCTGGCTTCCATGGGGAATTCAGTGCCCCTGTGCCGGGGCCACACGCAGAGGCCTTGTGTACTGGCATCAATCTGTAAACAATGTCATGCCTAGTCGGAGAAATGTTCAAATAGATATAATCTAGAGAATATCATGGAGTGATGAGTCCTGAGAACTCAAGGACACGTTCTGGCAATGGCCAGCTAATGGCCTGCTAATGGCCTGTTATAGTTTGACTCTAGAATATTCCCTGAAGGCATTTATGTTTAAAATGTGTTCTTTGTTGTTCTGGTTGGAATGTGGAATGTCCCCCACAGCCTGAAGGGTTGAACATTTGATTCTCAGCTGGTTGTGCGTGCTGCTTAGGACACTGTGGAATCATTGGGTGTTGGGAGCATTTATCACAAGCTATGGAGGACCATGATGCAATTATAGCTTATAGCAATTGATATAAGCACAGGGCACAGACTCTGAAAACTGTTGCTTTCATCTGTAATTTTGCTTGTGCAATAACAGCTATGATAGCTCCCCATTACCATGCATTTTCATGTAATGTATACATGTAATCTCATGATTACATATCAATCTTATGGGCACATATATTTGTGGGTGGTCAAAAAGATGACTTCTCTCTACACTATGTTCTCCACATTACGGTGAGAAGCTTAGAAGCCTGTTTCTCATCTTTCTCATCATTAGCCTTACTGACAGAGCCAGTTGGCCAGACACGCGTCCTTCTGGTCAAATCACAAAAGGAACTTTGACTTATAAAATTGCAGGCGTCTGGCCTTGTAAGACCTAAGCCTTCAGAGGACTTATGATAAATGAAGGCGGTATTGCAGATGTTTGTCCTTGTTCTGTCTTAGTCCTTCAAGAAACCAATAGCACCTAACTAACTAACCATGTCCAGATATTAGTAATCAACTTAAGAAATGTAAAATAATGCACACCCTCTTTGCCTTTTCCTTAGCTCTCTCAATGGTTTAGTTTTCTTCCTTTGTAAACTATAGCAGCCCTCTTTAAAAGATGACCAGGATCTCCTCACAGATGCAGCTGTGGTTAGCTACAAACTAGCTGATAGGTTTTGCTACATATCTTCCAAGAATGCCTGTGTCCCTGAGAATTTTCCATGTAGCTTTTTATATTACAAGTGGCTAATGGATATATATTTGGAAATTTGTTATGGCAGAAGAAATAGATTGAGAAGAAATAAGATGGAGGAGAAGGAGAAGGAGAAGGAGGAGAAGAAGAAGGCATGTAGAGTAATTAGAACAAGAATGAATTGGAACAGAGTATTATAACAGAAAATTGGAATTAGAATTGAGACAGAGAATTTGAGCAAAGAAATTATAAATAATTAGGAGAAAGAAATAAAGAGCACATGAGTAGAAAGAATGTGTGAGAGAAGATTATTTTCCTACAGCCATCAGACTTTAGTTCTTATGCTTATTGTGGCTTCTCTTTTTGAACCCTGAGTGAAAGCCTTTAATGCAGGCCCTTTAAGGTTTTCAATAATTGGGACTATGGTGCCACTTGGGGAAGAGTGTCACTAGAGGTGGCCTTGAAGATGATGTCTACTTTTGATTCCAGCCTAAGCTCTATGTGTCTTGTCTACCATGGCATGAGCAAGCCATCCTGATGAAGTACCTTCACTACGACGCTCTTACTGCCGTGAAACTCATTAAAAACAATGATGTCCTCCCTTAAGTAGCTTCAGTCTAGGGTTCGAGCACCACAACAAATTAACTGCTACACCTAAGGCACTGCTGGGAGATGATGGAGCCCTTAGAGGCAGGGCCTAGCAGAAGAGTGTGTGCGCATGTGTGTCTGTGTGCTGTGTGTGCTTGTGTGTATCAGAGGTCAATTTGGGGTGTCTTGTTCACTTGGTTTGCACCTTCCTTTTTGAGAGAGGGTCTGTCACTGAATGTGGAGCTCATCAATTCTGCTAGACTGGCTGGCCAATGATCCACAGGGTCCTCTTGGAACTATAGATACATGCCACTCCAAGCTTTTTTTTTTTTTTTGAAACATGGGTGCTGGGGATCAAATTCAGGTCCTCATGCTTGAATGGTAAGCATGTTGCCCACTGAGTCAACTCCCCACCCTAATGGGAATTTGTAGGTCAATGGGGTGTACCATTGTAGGAGATTTTGGATGCTTCCTCTCAGCTGCTCAGAGATAAGACATTTTGTTTCTCAATATGCTCCTCATCTGCCTTGCTTCAGGTCCCAAAGCCTGGAACCCCTGTCATAAACAAAACATCTAGAACTAAGAGCCAAAATAAGCCCTCTCCCCATCTAAGATGATTTCCCCAGGACTTTGGCGATTATTACTTGCTTTCTCTATCATCTGTAATGACCTGATTTGTGTTTTTCAATCCACACATTGGAGTTCCAGACTCCCCATCCCTCAGAATGTGAAGTATTTGGACAAGCCAAGTGAATTCAGGGAGATGTGGCCATAGACAAAAATGCGACGTATTTGGAGACAGGCTTTGAAGAACTAAGCCAAAATGAGGCCACTACAGTAAGCCCTATCTCATCTGGCTGGCATCTTTATAGGAAGAGATTAGAGACAGACGTGCACACAGACCAACCAAGTGAAGAAACAGGGAGAAAGAAAGCTCTGGACTCAACCCTGAAGGTGTGTGTGGAATGCTGAAGGGTGACCGTTTTATTGAGGCGTAACATACACAAGCTATAACACACAACATGTACCATTTGGTAAAGCTTGACATGTGTACGCACGGGAGAAAGCTCACCGCGTCCAAGTTCAACTTTTCCCTTTTCCCAAATGTGTCCTCATGCCCTGTCACCCCCGCCCCAAGCCCTCCCAGACAATTTCAGATCAGCTCTCATTGTCACAGATCGATCGGTTTGTATTTTCTCTTACTGAACATACAGGGGTTTGAGGCACAGGATCCTTTTGAGTGGGGCCTCCTTCCCTTGGATATGATTCTCTCGAGATTGACAGTGTTGTCTGTCACACAGGTCAGAAGCTCATTTCTCCCCATTGCTGCACAGCATAGGAATGTAAGGCTGGCCCACCATGTGCTTACGGCTTTGCCCGCCAACCTTTGGCATAGTTAAATTGTTTCCAGTTCTTGGTCATCACAGTTCATGAGAACATTCATTTCATGGGGAATGAGGATCCCTGCTTTGTAATGGTGAGCACTAGAGGCTCAGAGCAGCAAAGGCAAGGCAGTTTATTTTATGATCTTGCAAGGTGGGCACAGATGCAGACAAACGACTGGCCAAGGACTGAGCACAGGGAGCATTTATAACCCTGAACACAGGTCCCTCCCTCCTGTCCTCATTGACTGAGTACTCGGGGTACAGTCTTCCCTGTCAACTGCCACTAACAGCTGTCTACTTCTCAAAAAAGATCACTTGTAGGTTTATCTCTGTGTTTCACGCCCTTTCTGCTTTAATGCTATTTAGGTTCATGAACTTTGTCACAGCTGCAGACCGTTAGACAAGCTTAACTCTTAATATTCTCCTCAAAAGCTGGGCATGGTGGTGCACGCCTTTAATCCCAGCACTCAGAAGACAGAGGCATGGGGATCTCTGTGAGTTCGAGGCCAGCCTAGTCTACACAGAGGTTCCGTCTTATTATAATAATAATAAAGTTTTTTTACTCTAAACTCCTGGTTTGAGCAGAGGTGCATAGATGAGCAGGCACCGCAGTGGCCCAGTGTTTCCTGTTTCCCTGTAACTGGTCCTAAGTTGACTTAAATAAAAACGAACCATTTTATTCTTACAATATGCAAATATTCAGCTCTCTAAGGTAAGCGCCTATGAGTGGAAAGGCCAGGCCACCTGGAATATTTACATCCAAGTTCTCTTTTGCTTAAACAAATCACGTCTGCAAACTTGTGCTGCTCCCTCACTTTGACCAGCAAGGGAGGAGAATCGGGCCCCCTCACCTCTCACCCCTCTCACCTCCCCGGGCCTGCTCAGCAGGTGGCACAACCAGTCTGTAGTTTTCACAGGTTTTTAAAATATTTATTTATTTATTTATTATGTATACAATATTCTGTCTGTGTGTATTATGTCTCCAGGCCAGATGAGGGCACCAGACCTCATTACAGATGGCTGTGAGCCACCATGTGGTTGCCTGGAATTGAACTCAGGACCTTTGGAAGAGCAGGCACTGCTCTTAACCACTGAGCCATCTCTCCAGCCCTAGTTTTCAGTTTTAAGAGGTGTGTAGTAGCATCTCACTGCATCTTCCTGATGTCTGACAAAGCTGAGAAGCTTTTGGAGTGCTCATTTGCCACACATCACCTTTTCTTTGATGGAGTGTCTGTCCCTTTAAATCCTTTGCCCATTTAAAAAAAAAAAAAGGCACAATCACAATCATTGTTAGAGTTCATTATGTTCTAAACACAAGAGTCACTAGTCCGTGGCTTCTCTTTTCAGTCTATTAACTCTGATTATTAACAAGAAGTTTTTGCTGATTTTTGGACACTTCCATTCTCACATATGTATATAGTGTGTTTTGATCATAGCCGCCCCATCACCCTCTCTTATTCCTCCCCCACGTCTTTTGAAACCCTCCTTTTCCCAACATTCTTTCCTCCTAATTTTGTGTCTCTTCAAACGTTAAATAGCCCACTGTGCATAATTAGGCTTGCTTGCGTGTGCATGGGTTTTTTTTAATTATTATTTTATTTTTGCAATGCTGAGAAGTGAACCTAGGTCTTTCCACATGCTAAACAAATATTTTACCATTAGGCTACTCCACCAGCCTTAGCCAGAGAAGGATGCTGATTACTGGATCATGAACAATTTGGTGGTGCTTAGAAGCCTGAAGAAAAATGATTGTTCCTCTCTAGGCAGTCACTAATTTCTCATAGCTTCTTAGCTGGGAGTGGGCACTGTGAGCCTGTCCCACCATCCTTGGTGACTATTGTGCGCATCACTTAACATTATTTTCAGCATCTCCACATTTTTGATCAGTTCTAAGTCTCTGTGTTAACTCCTCCCACTGCAAGTAAGCACTGATTTTTGAGTAGAATTTTTTCATTTTAAGCTTTCACACACACATGCACACACACACGCACATGTATGCACACAGGCACACACACGCACACATACACATGCACATGCATGCACACACACACATACATACACACAAGCACACATGCACAGGCATAGGCAGGCATGTACCACAGCATGTCCGTGGAGAATGCCCGTGGAGATCCAAGGAGAATTTTAAGAGTCGGTCCTCTCCTTCCACTGTAGGTTTGAACTCAGGTTGTCAGACTCACAGAGCACTAAGCCATCCTGTCAGCACTTCCTATTGTAAAACTTGTAATTATGAATGTGCACGATATGTGTGATGCTTTTTATTCTAGTGAGCTACAATTCAACAGTCTTTTAGAAACGTCTATGTGGCCAGGCATGCATCCCCCAAATGTTTCACAGTTTGTTGTTATAACCAGCTAATACTGAGTTTTGGAAGTTGAACCTTCCACAAATTCCTGACACGAATTCCAAGACAAAGCCTTACGCTCCCCATGTTTGCTCTGTTCCATTTGCTATTTTGTTTATAGAGCTCTGTGTTTACCTTCAGGAGGGATACTGGTCCCTTTCACACTTTGCCTTAAGTATTAGAGCAAGGGTAGCATGAACACCTGGAAGTTTGGGTGGAGTTGTTATTCCTTCCTTAAACACTTAGGGGGATGTGAGGGAGGACGCGCACAGCTGGGGCCGTCTGTTTTCAAAGTGTTTGTGGGTGTACCCAAGTCATGATACACATGAGGAGGTCAACTCCAACACTGTAAGAGTTGGTTCTTCCTTCAGCATGTGGGTTTCAGGTTGTTAGACTCGGTGACAAGTGCCCTTCATCCATCGGTTGGCCCTTGAGAAGGCTTTTAATTAAAACGGTTTTTTTTCCCATACATATAGGCTGCTATGCCCAGATCCACGAAGTCCCCCCAAAACCAACAAGGAGAATGAATTCGGAGAATGTAAAAGCAAGAGCCTTTATTTTATACAAGTTTGCAAACTCGGTCTCTCTGCATGTCCAACGTATTGGAATAATCGGAGAGCCCTGAGCTCAGTTGGGGTTGGGTTTTTATAGTAGTATAGGTGGGGGTGAGGGGTTTCTGAGGTTCAGGACCCCTGATTGGCTGACATTTGTCTAGGGGTGTCCTGGTGAGTGTGTGCTGGCAGGTGATCCTATCTACAGTGGTTGGAACGTTAGGAACTTCCTTTGAATGGTGGTACCCGGGTAATCTCAGTTTATGATCTTTCCTGCAACCAGGTATTGTCTCAGGGTAAACTACTGAGACTCAGGCCTCCTTTAAACTTATCGATGGGTGAGTTCTACTCTGGCAGGTGATAACGATTGGAAGTAAAGAACTTCCTTTGGGTGGTCTGTTCCTATTAAGCTTATCATGGCTGAATCCTACCCTGGTTTACTCAGATTACATGTTTTTTGTTTTTTTGGTTTTTTTTTTTTTGAGAAAGCTTCAGTAATCTGTGTCTTTCAAGCAACACATTTATTTCTCCTAACTTTTCAAACTGATTGGCAAAATTGTTCATAATATTCTCTGGTAGTGCTTTTAATGCCTATGGACAGCCTATGTCATCTTCTCCTCCCTTCTAGTGAGTTTTCACAAGGCTCAGCTTCAAAACCATCACCGATTGTTCCTGTCTTATAATTACTGATTTTTATTACTTACACTGGATTTCATTTTCTTTTTTCCAGTGTACGGGTGGACAATGAATCTGTTTGTTAGTGTGTGAACATATGTATGCGAGCATGTGTGCATAGTACATGTGTGAATGTGGAGGACAGAGGTTGGCACCGGGCATCTTTCTTGATTAATCTCCCTTTTAGAGACAAGGGGTCTCCCTGAACCTGGAACTCAGCAGTTTTCCTCAGCTGTCTGACCACTGGGCTCCAGGCATCTGCCTGTCATTGCCTCCTCGGTGCTGAGGTTAGGGACAAGAGGCAGCATGTCAGCTCTTGTCACACCGCTGCTCAAGATCCAACTTAGGCCTTCATGTTTGTGTGGCAGGCACTTTACCTACTGAGTCATTGCTCTGACCCCAGATTTAATTTCTTTGTATAGTTTCTTAAGGTAGAAAATGAAGCCATTGCTTTAACCTTTTTTCTTTTTCCATATACATTCTTTTAAAATATTTTTAATTAGGACCTGGAGAGATTGCTTGAGAGGTTAAGAGCACTGGCTGCTCTTGCAGAAGACATGGGTTCAATCCCCAGCACCCACAAGGTCGTTCGCAACCATCGGTAACTCCAGTCCCAGGGGAGCTGATGCCCTTATTTGACCTCTGTGGACACCAGGGAAACATGCAAGCAGAACACTCATTCACATGAAATAAAATAAACACATCTAAAACACAATTATGCTTACTTGTGTATGTGTGTATGTGCTTGCATGCTATGGTGCATGTGTGGAGGCCAAAATACAACTTGGGGTAATTGGTTTTTTTTCCCCTTCTACCCTGTGGGTACTGGAATTAAACTCAGGCCAGCAGGATCAGCAAATGTCTTTGACCACTGGCCTCAAACTCACAAAGAACCACCTGCCTCTGCCTCCCGAGTGTTGGTATTAAAGGCATGCACCACCACCGCCACCAGGCTGAATCCTGCCGTTTATTAAATCTAATGACAATTTCTTTCAACTGACCATACACACATATATGTATATGTATATATATATGGTATGTATATATGTATGTATATATATATCATTACAAGATTGAATATTACTAACCTATCACCTTGCTATTTGACTTTGATCTTGTCTATTCTTTGGTTCTCTTTTCCTGTGGCCTTGAATTCTAAAACAGCTTCTGTAGCCCTTGGTGCCTGTCCAGCCAACTGACCCATGTGCAGCTGGCCAAGTGGGTGACCACTGTCCATGGTTCTGTGAAGTCTGTGATTCTGCAGGAAGAAGCTGCGTGGGCTCCAATTCATGTGCCTATGTGGGGACTCAGAGAAGTTGTTCCTTGCTCCAAGTTTACTGCCATTGGATTTCTTCCCTCCTTCCTTCCATTCTCTTTGTAGAATTGGTTGGTATTCACTTATTAGCTTTAAGGTACAAGTAGAGACAAGTAAGTACAAGATAGTCTCCATCTTATGAAGGACTGTGCCAAAACCAGTAAGCCATATTCTATATCCTGAAAGCTATATCCTTCTAAATTCCTACACTGAAGACCCAATCACCATGTAACTGTATGGGGAGATGGGGACTTTATGAAGATCAAATGCAATCCTAAGAGTGGGGTCCTTGAACTACTTTTACATGGTACTAGTAAAGAGCGATCAAATGATGCTATTATGTTGCTACATTTTTAATAAAATGAAAACCTTGAAATCTTAAAAAAAAAGTGGGGCCCTCATCTGCTAAGACTAATGTCCTATAAAGAGCACAAACGCAATCTTTCTGTGCAGAGAGAGAAGTCATGGGGGCACGGAGTGAGATGGGCACTATGTACAAACCAAGAGGGCAGCTCTACAACTTAGCTCCTATGTAGGCACTTGGTCTTGGACGGCCTACGCCTCTGAAACTGTGAGCGACACACAAGCGAGCTAACCAGTCCATGGTATTTTATATGGAAACCCTGAATGACCAAGTCACCATTTGCTTTGGTTTCCTACAAGTCAAGGTTGGGCTCCTAGTCTAGGGCACCACGTTACTGGCGTACACGAAACAGATGTACAGTCTCATGACCTTGACTGCTGGGGATCTTGGTGGAATGTGAAGCTCTGTATGCCTAGTTTTTCCTGGGTCTTAGAGAATCAACTAGACCTCCAACAAGGCACACTTTAAACCTCAGGGGCTCAGCCCTTTGTCATGATGGTCAGGACATCTAGAGATGTCACCCCTTAACATCATAGCACTGTCTTCGGTCCCCAGAGGTGACACGTCCAGGTATTGTGAACATATGCTCCCATGCTGGGCTGGAGCACACCATGAACTGCAGCTGCAGACTAGCAACACCAGGTCCAGTTTTGTCGTGTTTTGATGTTCAAAAACCCTAGGAGCTCTGTCCGAGACCCATTTCTGTGGTCTGGCCAGGCTACTGAAAATTATCTCCACATGTCAAGCACTTCTTTGAGGGTGCACACGAATTCATGTGTGGAGGTCAAGAGGACACCATCAGGTGTGATTGCTCAAGTCCTCTCCACATCTCTTCTTGTGTATATGTGTGTGCGTGTGAGATGATGCACTTGTGGGGTGAGAGGCCAACTCCGGGTTATCTGTCTCTATGGCTCTCCACTTTATTTATTCAGACAGGTCTCTGAACCTACAGTTTAGCATTTCAGGACGGCTGGATCAGCAGCAAGCCCCAGGGATCTGTACTCAGGTATCTAAGCTTGTATAAGTAGGCATGTTCCCCACTGAGCCATTTCCCTAGGCCTACTTATCTGTCCTAGGCAGGGTCTCTCACTGGCTTTGAACTTTCCAAGTAAGCTAGACTGTCTATCCAATGAATTCCAGGGGTCCTTCTGTTTCTACCTCCATAGCACTGGGATTACAAGTGTGGGCCAACATACCTGACCTTCTGAATATAGGTTCTGAAGATTGAACTCCGGTCAAATATTACTGACTGAGCCACCTTCCCAGCCTGTTTTTCTGCTTTTCCATGTGAGCTTTGGACATACCCTGCCATGGGGGGGAATGTAGCTCTTCCTGAAGCTAGAGGTCCTGTCCTCCACCCCCAAGAGGCTTCAGGTTCCATGCTGGCTGGATCCTTTCCTGATGGTACCCACGAGTTCTGGAAAGCAGGCTCACTTTCAGACTTCCACGATGCTCTTCCTTTAATGGGGACAGATGACTTTGGTCTCTTTGGGCCCAGAGAAAAGACCATGTGACAAGGAGCTAAGTAAGCAAAAGGGACCTTGAACCTGTGCTTGAGAAGGGGCACTGGGTGATGAGCCTCCAGGGCCTGGCAGAGAATGGGCTGAACCTTCCCCCACTGCCCTCCCCAACCCTTATCTCCTGCCTGCCCCGATGACCAGTGGAAAGGAGGAAGTTTGAAATACAAAAGTCCTGTCTCCCCCAAAATATGTTTTATTCTTGCATTACATTTGTGTTTCCAATTGTGAATAAAAAATGGTTAGAAAGTGGTTACAAAACAGCGTGAGTGGGGCTAGAGGGGTGGCTGCCCTGGAGTCTGCCAGTTCTTCGCCTGGATGATGCAGTGTGGGCCTGGCGTAGAGGCCGGCTCAGTCGGGTTTTTCACTCTCAGGATCTAGAAAACAAAATGGCCACAGCTCACTACAGGCCTTGGAGGCACTGGCCTCACCCAAGGCTGGGCCCTGATGCCCCTGCACACAGCCCTGCCTAGGCACCTTTCCCAGGAGCTACTAAAATAAAGGTAGAATGGTGGGGCCAGAGACATGACGGGAAAAGATTGTGCATTGTACAGCATTCTATTCTCTGCACAGAGCATGGCTGACTGTCACCTGGTTGTCTTCTTCTAAGAACAGCTAGGAACTCAGCAATGACCACCTAAGTTCAGAAAGACAAGGCCTCACCCCAGTCCTGCTGAACCACCCCAGACTGAGCTGGCCTTGGAGTTCTGGGAGAAAACAGTAACCTTCAATTTCTGCTTCCGAATAGGGCCCATGCCAAGATGAGGTACAATGATACAGCTGTAGGAGTCTGAGCAGAGGAATGAAGCCTAGTGCTGTGTCTTAGGACAGCCACTTCTAGCAGAATGTACCCCATGTTGTCAGGGCCAGGTCTGCAGCGCACATACACAAGGCTGTCTGTGAAGCGCTTGCTGGACCACTTTCCGTAATGCCCTGGGCTCCCTGGAAGGCCAGTGCCTCTCATATGACTTTGGTCAGCGCTTGCCCAGCTCTACTCAACAAACCCAAGAGCTTGAAAGAGAAGCCCCAACCATGAGGAAGGGGGTAACCAGGAGCTCCTAGGACTGATACGAATGGGGTTTTCTAGGACCTCGTGACAGCTCTGATGGAACTGGAAATACAGTCTGCTCTCTGTGAGACACACCCTTTCTTCCTGCACTTCTGAAAGCAATGCAGGTGCAGTCTGGCTTGCAGCCCAGTCAACAGCCTGCAGAGAAGGCTGCAATGCCAGGCTTGGGATAGCAGCCTGGTGACAGTGAGCCTGGGCCACACCCAGCAGGCGCAGTGCTGGGAGACAGGCAACCCCACCAGAGGTTTGGCTCTTGTCTCCCAGCCCTATGAGCTCCACCCTCTGGGGTACAGGACGCATGGCTGCTGGCTCCAAACAGAGGCCAGGGCAGGCCCACCTAGACGACCCATACCTATCGTTTACAAGACCATAGTTTGGCTTTGGTATGAACAGAGGGCAAGAAAAAAAGCTGTCATTTCACAGTATTTTCAAGCAAACGTTTATTTTTCTCCTTCGCACATACAGTCTCTTGGAGATCCCATGCCACTAGTGTTCTCACAGTAGGAAAGGACTTGGGCACAGGAGGAGTGGGAGAAGGCAGGCTCCTCTTCACTAAGGAGTGGGCCTGTGTGGTTTTCAGACCAGACACAGAGAACAGAAATCTCTTATTGCAGTATTGTGGTCTGGCAGATGACTCTGCTCAGCCCCCTGAAAATTCAATTCTAACTGAATTGATGGAATAGTGTATTTAAACCAAAGTAACTGAGCTGGTTCTCATGAGTACAGCTTAACTGTACAGTTCACAGCAGGGGTCACCCCAGGCAGCCCACCCTCCAATCGGAGGCGTAAAACATTTGTTCAGAGGGAGTCAGGGGCTTTCATCTCCCCGTAGGACAAGCATCATGGAAACCTCCAGAAATGCTCCACCCCTCAGCGGGCTGAGGATGGCCTGGAGAGGAATTTGCAGGGAAGGATGCGTGGAGCACAGGCTTCTATGAAAACCACGGACAAGGAAGAAAGTGAGTGGGGACCCCTGAGCTGAATGGTGGTGTTTGCCTGTACGGTGCTCCTAACAGCCTGCTGGCTATCAAGGCATTCACCCATTTGTTTCTTGGCAGGATCCTCACGGCTCAACAAAGCCGCTGACTCTCCTCACAGGGAGTGTCAACTTCAGGTGGGCCCTGTGGTTCTGTTACTGCAGATACCCAGGGTGACCTCACTCTATCAAGGACTGAGCAAGGTTCATCCAGCATTTGCAGGTCACATTATCAATGTTCACTTCAGTTTCTGTTTTTAGGAGGGGCATTTACACTAGGACTAACTGTCTGCTTCATATCTGTACCCCATTCCCATCTCTGCAACATAACACAGTGGAGACAGCAACGCGCATGTCAACCGTAATGAGATCCACCTTTGCTGATTAGTGGCCTTTTTAAACATGTCTTTCCATCAGGAAACAGAAAAGCTGGAATTCAAGGCACTGGGCTGCTGCAGGGGGATGATGAGGCTCTAATCCTCACTCAAGGACAGGCAATGGGTTGTGAAGACTGTCTGTGTTGACTGCAGGGACCTAAGGGTGATGGGGCCTGAGGCAGCGGGGGAAGTGTCTTGCTGTCCTCTCATCCCCCTGGGCTGGAGCTCTCTGCCCTGTGCCCATGTGAAGGAGCCATGAGGAGGCCAAACCACAACTGGGTTCTTCCACATGCTTCAGAGTGCTCCATCTGGCCAGGGCATGGCAGAGGGCTACGTGATGTGCAGCCGGGGGCCTGGCGTGCTGATAACAGGCGGCCGCAGGAACACTGGCAGCATAGGGACCTTAGCAGGGCTCTGACTTCCCCAAGCCCCCTGGGAATTCCCTGAGGCCACCCAGGGCCCCCAGGACACAGGAACAGGGAGCAGGCCTCCATACTGACTCAGAGGCAGTGCACAGGGAGGGCCTGAGAGGCTGGAGTGGACAGTACCTGGTATGGGCACAGGCAGGGCTGGGGTGGCTCCAGGAATGGTTGTGGTGGACAAAGGGCCGGGTGCTGGGGCCAAACACGGTGTCCCCACTCCTGCTCGAGGCACAGTTGTCTATGAGACACAGAAACAAAGAGGAAGGCACAGGGGCTGCAGTCAGTCGGTCTCCTTGTGTAGTCCAAGTGCTGGTGTGGGAAGCAGCTGCCCTCCCTCCCCTATGTGGGCCATATGCCCCAGCTGTCTACAAGCCAGAGGGAGTCTGGAGCAGAACCTGCCGGGTGTGGTACGTGAGTGACTCACACACTTCCACCCAGGTGACACCATGGCATCTGGTTTGATGGCCTAGTAACCACTATGTACCTACAGTAGCCCAGGAAGCATGTGGGAGCAGAAACTCTGGGGCAGCCCTCTGTATTCCCAGCCAGGTGCAGTGGCCTTAAGAGGCAGGGAAAGGAGCGGTTGATGGCTTCCAGAACCAGCACCTCTGATGTCAGGACTGGATGTGACTATAGTGAGAGAGATCAAGAACTGGCAGCCTGCTGCATCTACACAGAAATAGTTGGGAAACTGAAGACAGTAACTACAAAAGGTTTAGCATCACAGTCCAGTGGGTTTTGCTGCCTCATAGAGACAGGAGAAGACACCTATTCCAGGAGAAGCCCCACTGGAAGGCCTATGCTGGAGTTCCCTGGTGAGCACTTGCCTGGCACGTATGAGGCCCTGGCTTCTATCCTCTGAACCACAAACGCACACATGACAACACACACCCCAGCCAGTGTTCTCCACACAAGGTAGGATGGAGACTCATCAAATCCCACACCCTTTACAGAGGCATGCTCAGCAGTGAAGGCCTCCATGGAGCCAGCAGCCGTACCTGCAGAGGGGGCAATGTTAGGCACTTCCCCAAAGTGCCTTCACACTTCCGGTCAACACTGTGAGGGGACCCACTCAAGGTGAGACAAGGGAAGAAAAACCGCATAGTAGCAGCAGATAAGACTATGTATAGAGAAACCCACAGGAAAGGCTGAACAAGCAAATTTCGCAGGACACAGGCTTCTAGGCACCGGAATTGGTCACATTTCCACATACTGGAAACAAACAAGGGGGACATGGGATTTTCAGGACTGCACAGTTTGTAGCACCCCCCCAATCATCAACCACCTCGGGAGGGATCTGATGAAAGATATTAACACTCTACAAAGATGTAAAGAAACAGATGCCAAGTTGGTGGAACACTCAAGACCTATTTAATTCACTGAAAGACTTAATCCATTGCCAAGAGACACTCCAGTGGGTTACCTAAGACTGCAAACATTTAGGACCCAGAAAAACCAAGAGACTCTTACAGTTCAACAGTGGATGTCTTAGCCCACCAAATAAGCTTATTACAAAGCTACAGCAGGGCAATGAGAGTGTTGTTCCCATGTTGTTGGGACTGGAAAAGAAGGTACTGCAACAAGTAGATAAGCTATGGCTCAGACAACAGTTAAAACAGCAAAACTCCTAGAAGAAAAAACAAAACAAAACTAAAAGTCTTCTGCTTCATGCTCACTACCAAAAAGCAGAAGAGGAGGTTGGAGATCTGTAAGAGTTCCTGTGTGGAAGTGTGCGGACTTGCACGCAGACTCCTAGTGCCTGCAGTGTGGTAGCACATGTCTGTAACCCTAGCACTGGGGAGGGGCAGAGACAGGTGGATGCCTGGAGTTCACTGGCCAGGCAGTCAGTCTAGCTAATTGGTAAGCACCAGGCTCAGTGAGAGAGAGACCCTGTCTCAAAAAAGAGAAGGTAGTGAGGGACAGAGAAACACTTGATGTTGGCATTTGGTTTCATAAACATGTCTACATATAAGTACGTGCACACATATAATACACTACACATATGCGCACACACACACACACACATATGCACATGCACACACACCTGACCAGGCACTCTACAGAAGATGCCTGTTAAAAATAAGAACATGTGCTCAAAGACAAATCAAGACAATTAAAAAAGTCTAGATCTCAAATTTTTTTTTTTTTTTGGTTTTTCGAGACAGGGTTTCTCTGTGGCTTTGGAGCCTGTCCTGGAACTAGCTCTTGTAGACCAGGCTGGCCTCGAAGTCACAGAGATCTGCCTGCCTCTGCCTCCCGAGTGCTGGGATTAAAGGCGTGCGCCACCACCGCCTGGCCTCTCAAATTATTTTTACAAACAATTTTTTTCAACACAATGTCCTTCACACAATATTACAACCTCACAAGGCAAGACAAGGAACCAAAGAGCAAAACTGTGGGAAGAAGGAAACCAGAAGAGACTGTGTAAATAAGATGCATCACTGAGACATTTGGCTGAGAACTGTAAACTTTTTTAATTATTTATTTTTATTTATGTGTATGTGTTTCCCTGTGCAGGTGTCTATGAGGGCAGAAGAGGGCCCTGGATGCTCTGAAGCTGGAGTTACAAGCAGTTGTGAGCCTCAAGACATAGGCACTGGGAAATGAACTTGGGTCCTCTGCAAGAGTCAGCAAGGCTAGAATTAGTGGCCTGGCCAATTTAAGAAGTTTTTCTTTTTTACTCAAGTGCTGGGGGCCCGAACCAGGGTCCTCACTAACACTAAGCAAACACTCTGCCACCAACTCAAGTCAAACCTAAGAATCTTTCTAGAGAATGTTAAGCCAGAGAGAGAAAAATAGTAAGAGTAAGAAATGAAGTAAATATACAGCAAAGAATATCATCAAAGATAATAAAGTTCTTTAAAATGGCTCATGAAATTAACAAAGCCTTAAGATATAAAAACAAAAGGCAGGAAGGGAAGGAAGGACAGACACACAGAGGAACAGGGACAGAAACACACAGAAAGAAGGGGGGCATAAATCACCAATACCAGGAACGACACATGGCTTGGGGATCAGGCAAACAGCAACAAAAGGCTTTAGAGTGATTAAATGGCAACTGATCTGAAAATTTAGGCAAATTTAGGGAAGAAGTAGTAACTACCTGGGAAGCAGAATTTAACAAGACTGTCAAGACAGAACACCCAAATGGCGTTAGGACTGGAAAAGAAACCGGATTCCTAAGGAAAGCCTTCTCCAAGAGATGGACAGATGTGTGATGAATTCTGCCAGGTCACCTACTGTAGGAGGTAGCAAGCAATATTCACAGCAGGCTTCCAATTCCTTGTGTGTTTGGGAGGATTCAAAGCATATGTTCACAGAGGGATGTTTTCCACACTGAAAACAGCACCCACAAGATACTTCAGCCCAGATGGATTCACCCATGAGCTTCGGGAGTCGTTTAGGGTAGAAATAACACCAATCTTCCACAAATTCCTCCAGAAAGTTGCAGAGGTGGGGACACTCCTACAGCTAGCTCTCCCAAAATCATAATGTGTGCCAAGACCTGCAAGGGTGGCTACTTGTCCTGCCTCATGTTAGCCCCAGTTGGATGCAGCTGCCACTCAGGAGTGAGGGGTACCCCTGCCCTTCCTATAGCCTGGAGACAAATGGATGTAATGCAGATGGAGGTGTGTCTGTCCACAAGGAAGGTGTGTAGCCTAAGGATTCTGCTGTACCTGAGTTCTAGGGTCGCAGGCTCAGCCTGTTCCCTGCTGGCCACAAGGACCACAGGAAGTCACTTTTACCTCCTACTCATCACAGGGGCAAAGACCATTTTTTTGAGAGAGAGAGAGAGAGAGAGAGAGAGAGAGAGAGAGAGAGAGAGAGAGATTCTCTGTGTAGCCTTGGTTGTCCTGGAACTCACTCTGTACACCAGGCTGACCTCAAACTCCAAAATCCACCTGCCTCTGCCTCACGAGTGCTGGGATTAAAAGTGTGTGCCATCACTGCCGCCCGGCAAGGCCTAATTCTTTTGGAGAAGATGGACCCTGATCATGAAAGTCAAGTCCTTAGCATGATGGCCATCTGGCACACAGGATTCCAGCAGCTCATGGCCACTACGCCTACCAGATCCCTCCCAGTAGAGCCTGTGCCCTTGCTCACTCACAGCCCGTGCCTCGCCAGAGGCCTCCATGTCATGCAGCTTCTGCGTCTGCTTCAGCTGGTTGAGTGTGGGCTTCAGTTGTGCCGCCCCCACCGTCTTTGTTGTCCACTCGTCCACCAGCTTGTGCAGATCATCGGTGAAGGTGCCTTTCTTGTTGTTGCTGTTGTTCACCTGTGCCTGGACGTGCAGAGTGGGCTGGGGACCTGGCTCAGGGCCTGGGGCCAGGCTGCTGGTGGAAGACCCTGGGGAGTCATATAGGCCAGGATTGGTGACGCCACACACTCACTCAGCACCACTGACAGGCTGGCCGCAGTCATTCCCACATGATGGCTGGGACAATCAATGGCCTCACTCTGGCCAAGCAACACCTTGCTTCAAGAGGCGGTCTGCATCAGTGGGCCTTGCTGCCCAGTGTTAGGCACCATGAGGCACTGTGTAGGCTATGGGTGACTGGGCTGTGCCAGGCAGCCTCACTTGTTTCTTAAGCCAGGTCAGGAAGATGACCCTGAGCAGGTGGCAGTCTCCATTAACGGTCTCCCATAGGCCTACCACAGCATATTCCACTAGACTCACACATGTGAGAGCATGGGGAACTCATGGTACAGCAAGATACACATGGGCACAGGCATCCCAGGGGCAGGGGCAGAATCTCAGGGTACTCTCTGGTCTACTTTGTAGAATGTTCAGCATGTGAGTGCCACCGCCAGCCTTCCAGCACCCCCTGGGCAGACTGTTCATTGTGCTCCTGTGTATTTTAGCTGCTTATTAGCTTGGAACTCTCTTGAGTTGACAAGGAAATGGTGCCTTTTCTTATCCGAGCACTTGGAAAGGTGGTAATAAAAGATACCACACCTAGAGTCCCGGGGGGGGGGGAGGGCTCCACACCCTCCAAGCCACAGCTTGGTGATACTGGGAGGCTGGGAGCCAGGAGTCACTCTGCAGACTAGAGAGCTTGCCTGCTTCTGTGAGAGATTGTTTTTATGTCCAACACAGGACTTATTGAATTGCCTCCTCCCTTCCTCCCCTACCCATGCATGTAATTCCACCTAGCAATTTTGAATAAGCCAATTTATACACATCACCAAAAAACCCAAGTAGCTAATGACCATCTCTTCAAACAAGCTGTTCCAAAATGTAGTGAACTTTAGTGGCCAGCAATGGGAAAGCATAAACAAAGGGTTACACGTTAGTGATGAGACTCAACACACAGCTATTGCTACATGAGGTTTTCAGCCAGAAAAAAAAAAGATGAAGGGGATTAAAAAACAAAAAGACAAGAAAGAGCAAAGGGGTGTGTGTGAGTGGCCCAGGCCAACTAATAACCTTCCAGTCTTGGTATCTCTCCTTGGGAAGCACTCATCATTAACACTTCAAAAGAAGCACTGAGGCCTAAAGTTTTGGAAGGACCCAATTAATAAACACTAATATGTGGACACTGCAGAGAAGGACAGGCCTATTAAGAAATGACTAGCAAGATGGCACAAACTCTAGGAACCATGGAGACACAAAGAGGAGCTGGGAGGGAGCAGCTATCCAGACAGGCAGAAGCGAAGCAGAACCCTGTGGGTCAGGGGCAGAACAGGCCACACATCCGTGGGAGGCCCTGATACGCACTAGCCACGACAAAGCCCATGCGATGAGAGGGGACAGAGGGGGTAAAAAAAACAAAAACAAAAACCAGATAATTACTACTGCTGTGTTCTTTGCCTAGGCAGAGACGCTTCAGGGCTGACCCTGTAAGGGAAGAACAAAGGACACAAGACCACAGGGTTAGGCAGAACAGCACACACCACATGTAAGCAAAAGTCATCAGTGTGCAGGGAGGGACAGACACAGGCAGCAGTCGGAGAGGGAGGCCAGCCTGGCCTGGGAGAAGGAGGTGACATCCCCAGAGTTCGTGTGCAGGCTCTTATGGCCTTCGCTGAGAAGGTAGAGGTGCCAGGGCAAGCCCCCAAGCTTCAGGGAGAAGTGTTTTGTCTCTAAAAGCATATTCCAGAAAAAGAGAAAGAAAAAAGAAAAACCAGAAAAGCAAACAAAAAAATTTGCAAAGCACACCGCTTGGGTTTCAAACACCAGGCCTTTGCGAGTCCCACTGGTTGAGACAGGGAAACCCACTGAAAGTCAGCCATGGGGTCCCCGAATGGAGCCAGGCTCAGCCTGGGCTGGCCACCAAGGCCACCAGAGGTTTTCCAAGTGCAAAAAGATACATTGTTTTGCAGGTCTGAGGCCAATTCTGGATCCCAGATGGCTGCCTTGGACTAGGTCAGACGGGCATCTAGAAGGGTTATTAGAGAGTCTATCTTGGGGTTGATAAGGATTTGGGGAGACATTGTGCTTCTTTTCTACCAGCTCACTTTCCCACGGGCACAGGAAACATCCTTACTGGACCACCACTAAAACAGCGCTAGCCCCACTGTCCTGAGTTTGGGGTCACATGAGCAACATGCAGAATGTGACATCTGGCAGTGTAGAGGGGTGGAGTAACCCAGTGACCCAGGGCCAGCCTGGGCTACAGCATGTGCTGTGATTCTGTCTTAACCTATGGCCACTCTGGGAGCCACAAGTGGCAAGGAAGAGCTCAGACTTCCCCAAGGTCACTTGGCAAAGCCATACTAGCATAGCAGGTCTGTATTCCAGCCCCATCTCCCCTCTCCTAAACACATGCTCCAGGAAGGGGGTGCTCTCACATAAGGCACTGGCTCATAGGCCTGGTACTCTTGCCCCAAGGGATAGGATAGCGCATAAACGCTGGCCACACCCCGTCAGAATTAGCCCGTGTGTTGGATCTGAAGCACAGCTGCAATGGATTTACTCACTTTAGTTTATTCTGTACTGTTTCTAAGGTTACAGTGGGGCAATAGGGTGTTTTGGGTAATTCAATTTTCAAATGAAAGAAGGGAGATAAACAGGAAAGATTTGGAAGATACTGTGTGTCATGGGGAGGGAATCTCAGCCTACTTTTGGAGGAAAAGGGGCTGTGGATTCGGGACTCAGTGTGGCTATTGTCATACTGGGTAGACTGCCAGAGGGACTGTTGTGGTTGGCCTTCCTGGATTTCAGACTCAGGTGACCATGGCCATCAGCTCCCATCTTCCATATTGCTCCTGGACTGGCTCCAGATGATCAGAGTAGGCAATGCTAGTCTCTAGACAAATCAGCCGGTGTTTGTCATTCTATTTCAACACTTAGGCCACACTGCTCTCTGGCAGGACTTGGTGCAAAGTCTCAAGGAAACATCCAGGACTCCATTTGACAGTCCTGTGTATCCCTAGATGGCTCCCAATATACCAACGGCCAACGGACAGGGTCTCTACCTGGGGCATCTGATGAACAAGCTTGGCGCCCCCCCCCCCCCGTCGCTACTATGCCAGGATAGGTACTTGCAACCTCCTGCTACTCAGGATAGCACTAGGTGAGTAGATCAAACCAGCCAGAGGCAGGATGGTTTCAACCAGTCCCAGCCTGATCTCCCTGGATAGCCCATTTGTCCCTGCAGTGAGGTGAGGTCTCTGCATAACGCTTTGGTTCAAACCATGAACCACTCGTGGGTCAACAGCACATCCTCTCCAGAGCCTCACAGTCACCACCCCCAGGACCTTAGCTGGCAACAAGGACTTCTCAAGCATGGCAGATATAAAGCTCAGGAGAAAAAACTAGGACAAATACTTAAAAGAGGGGCTCCAGCCTCACATCTGTTCTCTGCATCCCAGTATTCAAATATAGATGAGGTTCATAGAACAGGCCTCCTCAGGGAGTCAGCCCTCCTGGTATCAGGTCCCCTATAGCCAGCCCAAGTGTCTCAGCTTCATCCCCATCCCAACCTTCCACAGGCCAGCTCTAATTACAGACCACTAGACAACCCCCCCCCCGCAACCTCCACCCAATTCTGATGTCAAGGGCTAATATACCCCCAGAGCTGTTTCTATATTGAACAATCCTTATTCTTAAGTGGTGACAATAACTAAAAAACTACCCAGGAAGCATCAGTTCAGAAACAAGATATCATGGTTTAGTCCATCACGAAACCATTTTTACTTGGCCTTGAGCTGTATAATCCTGGATCTTACAGAGCCTGGAGCCAACATGCCTGCTTTCACATCCCTCCATGGTAAGCCTAGGCTACAGAGTGTGTAAGGGGTCTCCTGTGTGCCCTGCTGGGGGACCTCACTAGACTCTCTCACCACCAGCAAGAGATAAGAACAATGCAGAGAAGAGGCTGGGAAGGCTTCCGAGGGTTCCTGCACCAGATCCGAGGCAAATGATAACAGCATGAAGTAACAACACACTGTGAGACCTCATGTTTCCTATGGCACAGCAAGAAACAAGAGGTGCCCATGCCTGCCTGAGCATGGGTAGGACACAAAACAAGTGTCTCAACAGGCTGTATCCATAGCTCCTCACCAGCAGACACCCAAGTTCAGCCTTGGGTTCTGACTTGGATCTCTCCTCCTTAGTTCCACGGCCATTGTTTTTTAGAATAAATATGGCTGACTGAATGCCACTGTCTACCATAGGAAGGGACATGCAAGTGAATCACTGGGTCTGTGCCAGGACCCTGTCCAGACTGGGAGAAAGGAACTGATACAGGGTCCACACTCCCTGGAGTCCTATGATGGGTTTGAATAAGAATGGTCCCCACAGGATAATGCTTAGCCATCGGGGAATGGCATTACTTGAGAAGGATTAGGAGACAGGTGTGACCTTATTGGAGGAAATGTGTCACTGGAAATGGGCTTTGACATTTCAAAAGCCCAAGCCAGGCCCAGTGTCTCAGTCTTTTCCTGCTGCCTGTGGATCTGGATGTTGAACTCTCAGCTCCTTCTCCAGTACCATATCTGCTTGCATGCCACCACACTCCCTGCCATGATAATGGACTAAACCTCTCAAACTATAAGCAAGCCCCCAATTAAATGTTTTCTTTTATAAGAGTTGCTGTGGTCAATGGTGTTTTTTCACAGCAACAGAACTCTATGACAAGGCCTTCCCACCACAGCCCATCTCTACTTGCCCCTTGTCTCATGTCCAGCTCTGCCTCTGGAGCTGTCTGATGCTCTGCCTGACTCCACCTGAGACAGGTCCTCCAGCCCACCCAGTGACTTGAGCTCAACTTACCCTCCTGGGGCTCTTTTTCCTTCTCTGGGCTTCATGGAAGCCCAGATATTTCTGTACTAAAAGTTTATTTAAGGAATATTTTGTTTTCTTAGTGCCTTCTCTCTCTAGGAAGTAGGGGTGTCACACGCCAAAGACATGAACTGATACCGTGTAGGCTTGATCAAGGCCACCCAGATCACACAGCTTCAGAGGCAGGCATACTCTAGCATCTTAGCAGCCACCTGTTCACTCTGCCCTGAGAGCCCTTCTCTCCTCTCAGCCTCATGGCCAGGCTCCATCCTTCCATCATTTATCCTCTCACACTCATGAAGCACTGACCCCCGCCCCCACTCAATACTCATACTCCATGCTCAATTCTCACAGGCCTCACATCTCCTCTTGAAGACACTCTGCAGTTTACCCAGAAACCAGCACACAGACATACAAATGGATGTCCCAATGACAGGCTAGATCCCTAAAACTCAGAGGCCAGAAGCCTGCAGGATAAAAGAGCCTTTAGGGCTTCACTTCCAGAGTAGGCTGGCCCAAGATTCTCCATACACAGTGAGAGGTGCCAGAGTAGGGACTCACCTAGCTCTGCCTGGCAGTCACTTGAGAACACGTAAGGGTCAGAGGATGATGAGCCAGCCCAGCCTGCCTTGATAGGCCAGGCTGTGGACCAGCAATCCATGTGCAGGCAGTGTAACAACTGAAACCACCCAGCCAAGCCTGCTCAGACGTCCCCTCTCCACACTGTTTTTTAGTCTCAGGCTAATAACTCACAGTGAAACCAATGAACACCATTCAACATGACCTGAACTAGAGAAGCTGCTCTCAGAGAGTCATGACTGTGCTCACTATGACAAACTGCCATGTGCTCTGCCCTGGGCACTGGACATACCGAGAGTTCCAGGTGCTGTCACACCTAGTGACCATCCTCTTGTGAGTTGTGTGCCCACCAGCTACAGTCAGAAGAGGCATCAGGCAAGCAGGGGCCAGAATGAGGCTGGCGAGTGGATACAAAGACCATCTGCTGCAGAAATATGAGGGACACACAAAGGGAGCCCTCCCAGGCCCTTCTCATCCTCAACTCAGTAACTGACCAGAAGCTAGAGAGACGCACTACAAGCCAGATGTCACTGTGCCACAAGTGGGCAGACTACTGAACAGACAAGAAGATGCTGGGAAGCCCCTGGCACTTCCACATAGCCATGTGCCCTTGACCTGTCCACCTGGAGAAGGATGGCCCACCATGGGCCTCTGATGCAGGGAGTAGGGAATGGCAATGGTCACCTACCACAGACATGGTCTCTGGGTCCCCACAAGCACAATGTATCTTTATTGTACAAGCAAAAAGTCATGTGCCCCAAACCAGCATCTCCAATCCAATTGTCAAAAACTCTATTTTCTTTTTTCAGTAAAAAAGACAAAAAAAAAAAAAACCTAAAAGCTCTACAACTTTGGGTTGATTTGACAATCATCATGAGGGTTAAAAACAAATTGCACCAGGGTGAGTTGGTCCCAGCAGGTGAGCATCCTGGGTACTAGAAACATGTCCCAGTATATGTGAGGGAGGCTGGCACTAGGTGTGAGTCTGGTGGAAGGTGGAGGAGCTGCCTCACTGGCTTCATCCCTCATGTCACATGGGTCAGCTGAAGACTTATGGAGCAGAGCGCCCCAGCTGGGTGGGAAAGAACAGGGACCCAGGCAGAATGCAGGCTCCAATATATAAACTATGTGGAATGGGGCAGGTATCTATTGATGTTTCTGTGTTGGAGTGAGCAGAGGGTAGGGAGAGATGGCAGAGGGGACTACGCTGCATGGTAGGGTAGAGGGCCAGGAAGCCCTAGTTGGAACAAGTCCTTTGTTTCACAGTTTAGGGGATGGGACCCGTGGCCTGTCTTTTGCATGCTAGGCAAGTGCTGTGCCACTGATTTATACCCTCGAGACCCCTGAAGCACATTCTTAGCATCTCCACATGCAGGGAGTGGGAAAGAGGGTGGAGATGGGGCTGGGTGCTGGCCTTTGGCCCTACACAGAAGTCACACCCTCCAGGGATATCGGAGCTGTCATCAGTCTGCTCCATGCACGTTGTGGGAGTCCAGGTACGTGTGTAACACACTGGGTATCTGGAGAAGGTTGGGGTTGTCTTTTTGTTGTCATTGGAACTGGGAGACAGCAGACATGTATACTGGCCACAATTACAACAGAAAACTACGTCCAACATCCAAAGAAAAGAAAAGAAATGAGGTGATGGGAAGGGTGCAGAATGCCCTGGTGTATGTGGGGTGGAGGGGCCGTGGGAGAGGTAGGTATGCTGTTGCACATGATTTTGGTGCCTGGGCGCAGCCAAGAGCATGCACACAGCTGACTGTAGCTGGGTGACTATGGACACTGTGTGCGGTGGGAAAGGCTTGTGGGGTCCACCTTTTTACATGGAGGAGGTGACTTCAAGGGGCTGGAGTGGCATCCTATGAAATGTATGAGAGGTAATGAAGACAGGGTGGGGAGGGGAGAAACCAAGGGCCAGGAGGTGGGAAAATACAAAAGAACAAATACAGACAGATGGACACAGATACAGGTCCACTGAGGAATCGAGCACGAGGCTTGCTACTAGACTTATAGGCCCCTCTCTCAGACGTTGAGTGGTAAACCGTCCAGCCTGCAAATGAATATAAAGGGAAGAAAACAGAGAGACACTTATCAAGTACAGGTTGCTGCGATTCCTCCTCCACACCAACAGCCACACCAGCCTTGTAACTTAACATCCATGGCTCCATCTAGCCCAGCCCAAGCACCAAAGCCACTGACCACAGAATGGGAGGAGGCAACAGTAGGAGCAGAAGAGAAGCGGCCCGGAGGAGGAGGAGGGGTGGGGCAGGTGGGGCACCTTTATCAGTCACCATGATTTCTCTGGACAGAGATGGTGAGGACAGGAAAGCGCCTTATCGAGCAGCTGCTGCCGTCCACGGCAGTGATGAGCAGACATCCCAGCCTGAGAGCTGAGCCCTTGTCCCCTAGCCGTCCTGTGGACTTTGGAAGGACCCGGTGTTTACCACCGTCTGGCTCTGCTGTGGGAAGCGGGCAGGGCAGGGTAGCCAGGGCCTAGGAACGGGCATCGCACAACACAGCAAGATGCCAGGCCCTGTTCCCTCCCCAGTCATTGGGCTGATCCCTCCTGGTCCCGGCCACTTCCTGAGGTCCACTTTAGCAAACCCATCACCTGCCTCTGAGCCGCTTACATGGCGGGACAATTCCATTCTTTGTGCCCAAAGACTACACCTTTACATTTTTTCCTTTGTTTGTTCTTTATAAAGCTCTGGCCCCCTCTACACATACAGGCGTGCTCCTGGGTCACCACTGAGGCCCTACGTGGCTGGCACATGCTTGGAGACAGGCAAGCTGGAAATCACCTTGGCCACGCGCTCCGCCTCCATCACTGGCTAAACCGGAGCAGATGTCTGTGGACAGAGAGGCCCGGACGGAGCAGGGCTGCTGGGTCTGAACTGCCTTGGTGCCCGAGGGTGTGCTGGCGTGGGCAGGGTCCTTAGTGGGAGGGCCTCTGCTGGAGTCAGACAAATGACCTGGGCGAGGGGGGGAGAGAGGTGACAGGCACCATGAGGCGCCAATGGGCAGGGAAGGGTGTGGCTGGGTTGGCTTCCTACTCTCTGGCTGGGTGACCTTGAGGAAGTTGAGTCTTCTTAAGAAAACCAGTATACAGACAAGATCCTGGTCTAAAGTGCTGGGGCTAATCAAAGAAAGTATCCCCTTTACTAAATCCCAGTGCCACGCCAGACCTATGCTGTGCAAGTAAGTGGCAGGTAATAGATGTGGGCTCAAAGTAGCCATTGTGTGAGTCACTGCAGAGCCTCCTCCTAGCTTTGGGACTGGCACTGGGTTTGTATCACTTGTACAGGTGGCTCAAATTAGGGAGCGCTTGCAGGTAATTCGCTAATGCCTTCCCATCTGTCATATTTGGTACTGGGGCTTATGGATTCCCCCCTGCAGCACAGCTCTGGAAGCCTCAAAGGAACCCCAACATGCAAAGGGTACGGACTGGCTCCTAGCCTCTGCAGCACCAGGGACTGGGTACCACTATTGCAAGGCCTGGAGAACAACCCATTGTCTCCTGCCCACAAAGGCAGCCACCTGATATCCACTAGCTAATGTGTGCCTGAGTGACAGGGTCAGAGGACGCAGTCACTTCGATCCATTCCAGGCTGTATCCTGCATGGAAGTGCAGGGATGGGGTGCCCTGGGGCTTCCTAGGTACAACGTGGCTCAGGACTGGCTCCTTCCTTCCATATGGAGCTAAGGCCTGGCTCTGAAGAGCCCCTATTCTCACACGGGCCTTTCCATCTGGCACTAGTGTGGAGGCCTGGGGCTTCCGTGAGCTCGCAGAGACCCTCAGCTCCAGTAAAAGAGGTCCAGGAAAAAGAAAACCCCACACACTCTTGCAGGTTTGGAGATATTGCATCAACCCATAGCTAGCCTCTCAGGCTAACTTGGGGTCCCCCAGTACCCTCCCTCCTCCCCTAGAAGCAGCAGACCTGTGCTGGAGGCCACGACCTTGAGCTGTTGCACCAGGGGGTTCAGTAGCTTGCCAGCCTTCAGTTTGTTCTTGCTGGTTTTTCTCCTGCGGCCCATGGGAGGTGCTGTGTGGAAGAACCCCACATTGGGAGGGAGTGGCTTGCCCAAGCGGCGGTACAGGGCTTCAATCTCCTGCTTCTGCTGGCTCTGTAGCTCAGAAATTTCCTTCAGATGCCTGGAGCAGGAGAGAGGAGGCAGGGCAGGTGGGCTTCCCCTGTGGGGAAAGGCTGGGCTACCTTGTCTGCAGGCTTTCAACAGCATTAAGCCAGGCAGGAACAAGGGAAAGACATAGTTCAAGTTCAGACATCCAGAATCATGACCACTGAGCTGTCTCCATAGTCAAGGAGGCAGGCATTACTCCTCACCCACACACACTTCTACTTGCAATGAAAACCCTAGGTATCAGAGCAGATACGGAAAATTAGTATATGCCTTGAATCAAAACTGCCTTCACCTCTCTTTCTCTTTCTTTCTTAGACAGGGTCCCCTTACGCAAGACTGGCCTCAAATTTATTACATGGCTAAAGATAAGCTTGGACTGACTTCTGATTCTCCTGCCTCTAGCTCCCAAGTGCTGGGATTATGGGCGTGTGGCACCATGCACAGCAGGCCTACCCCTGTTTATTAGGGCAAGGTGTGTTATTTCCGCCATGCAAGGCAACTACAGAAGCAGGAAGCTGACTTAGAGAAGGAGGGATGGCATCACATGAGATTTGTGATTGGCGTATAGTTACACTGGGCTACTGCAGAGGGCTACCGTGATGGTTATGATGTAGGTGGAAGGCAGGTAGACTGCTGAAGTCTCTAGAACAGCTGGAGGGAAGGACGCAGTGGCCCCCTGTTGGGCCCTATGGGTCTCACTTGCCACCTCTCTTGCTATTCTCCTGAAGGAGCTGAACTTCATTGCACTTAGGAGGTCTGGTACCACCCCCAACACGGAACCTAGACTATTTCTTCCATCTCTTGTGTAAGGGAAACAAGGTGTTTTTCACAGTTGAAATTGAGAGGATAAATTCTAACCTCTCTCCTGTATCTTCAATGATGGCCAATCTTTTTTTTTAAGAGGGGGTTTCTCTATGTACTTCTGGCTGGCCTGGGGCTCAATATGCAGCCTAGGCTAGCCTTGAACTTTCAGCAATCCTCCTAGCTCAATCTCCAGAGTACTGGAATTGTAGAAGAGGTGTTAAGTCTAGTTCTCTAACTTAAAAAAAAAAAAAGACTTTAGCTCACAAACAACAAAAAAACTCTGCACAAATAAATAATCAAAGATCTAGTGAGTAAAATACCTGAATGAAAAAATAAATACCTACCCCCCCACAAATAAACAAGCAAACAAACAAATAAATAAAATATCCAGGATCTAGTCAGTAAAATGCCTGCCATGCAAGCATGAAGACATGTGTTTGGGTTGCCAGCACACCTGCAATCCCAGCACTGGGGAGAGAGACAGGAAGATTCCCGTGGCTTGTTGGCCAGGCAGTCTAGACAAATTTGTGAACCCCAGGTTCAGTGAAATGCTTAGGCGAGGTGTAATCAAGACTCCTGATTTTGACCTCTGAGCTCTTCCTTTGCGTGCGGGCACGCGCGCGCGCGCGCGCACACACACACACACACACACACACACAC